>JAHWFP010189066.1:0-17004 GCA_023313725.1 Lithobius niger
AATCATCGCAGCCATGGGTTAAAAATCGATAACCGTGAGTTTCTGACCAATAACTATTACTTATTTTTAACATTTAAAGGTGCCTATTCACCGAATTAAGGAAATTGCTTCAAGAAAACGGTGATCGATCAGTATCTCGATATGAATGAAGGTCATCCCATTTTAGTTTGTGGAGGGGGAAGTGTGTGACAGACGAACCAGTCCTTTGGCTCAAGTTTGTGGAGAGAGGGGGGAGAGGTAGATAGGCGTCGTTTGTCAAGGTTTCACGCTAGAAGTTCGCTCGTGTTTATTGAGGCTGTTTGGAGCGAATAATTTGATGTGAGGCAGCAGAGATAAATTGACATTGCTGGACATTCGGGATAGGTAATAGTTCATTTTGTGTGTGTTTAGTTTGATAATTGCTTCAAAATTACGGTAATAGACGTATAAGTGTATCGGTATGAATGAAGGTCATTCCATTTTAGTTTGTGGAGGTGGAGGGGGGGGAGTTAAACGGAGTGAATAAACTTAGTTATGGGCTAGACATGTGAGAGTTAGCAGGTATAAGATTTCATTCGGGACATCCCGGTAAGTTAAGTAATTCATTTTGTACGTTTTTATTGGGGTACGTTTTAGGACGCTGTATTTGGTTGTTGGTGTGTGCGTTCCCGGTCGCGTGATCCAGAAGTGTCAAAAGTGGGTTAGCGGCAAAAGTGTGGGGTAACTTGATAACCCACACTTTTTTCGATGACGCACGTCTCCGGTCACGCTTAACGGCATTTAACCTACTAAAGTTTAGCATGGCGTTGAGTTAGTGTGACGTCACAGCCGTGGTATAAGAATTGTTAAGTACGGCAAACTAGTTTACTGCATAAGTGTTCTGAACAGTGTTAACATTGAGTTTTTTTTTTCCGGTTCACGTTGATCCATGAGTATTTATACTTACGGTTTCTTGTGCTGCATACTGCACCCCCTAGAAATTTCTAAATTCCCTCTTTGTTGCCTAGTGTCGTTCCACCAGGCAGAATAGTATCGCCAGAGCAACTAGAGGCGGCACTTAGCTGCAGCTCTGCCTTGATTGAGTTACAAGAGATGTGATTCAATTTCTGAAGTGAGAGCATGACAAGCATCATTAGTGTCTGTAGCGTTCGTTTTGGCAAACCGTACCTGACCAGACCCACCACGGCAAATCCAAACCACCGCCTCCTCTTTTCCCCCACCCCTACCCCTCCCGAACTGAGTCTGGTTGGTCAGATTTTCCTTTACCCTTCACAGAGCAGTTATATGCGCCTCATTCAGGCTGGGGTTGAGGACAGGCTGAGGTCGCGGAGGTAGCAGCATTAACCCAACTGACGAGCACCCTCTTTTCCCCTCCCACGCCCCGAAGTGGCAGGTCGTCCAGATAAAAGCTTTTTTTTTTTTTTTTTTGCATTTTCAGCCTGCCCCTTGATTGATGCACTAGAGCAACACAGGAATTTTGTTTGGGTGGAGCAATATTGATGGAAATGGGGTTGGAGAAAACCATACTCAGACGTTGACACATTTTGAAATCTTATTAGGGTTCGCCTTGGCGGCGTTTCCTTGATTTTGATCATTACTTCCTAAGGTCGACCTCTTTTTGAAACTTGGCGGCTTCTCTTACTTCAGTTTCGGATTTGGACGGCTACAGCCCCAAAAGAACTTCTTATTTTTTTGTCACTCCTGTTTTTTTATATTTTGAGGTGGTGCAAACATTACCCTAAACTTCAGACATATCCAAGGTATGGTAGCTATAGGTCGGTTGCAAGACATGACGTCCAGTGGCGACGGTAAGGGGGGGGGGGGGATTAAGGCTTAATGGCGCGTCGACAACTTGGTCATTAGCGCCAACCTCAGTCACAGTGACGGTAAGGACCATCAACCAAACATACAAATAAAAGCTTAATACCGCGGCCTCCATGCATATAATGCCTTGCAAATACATGTTTAGTGTCTGTTATCTGCGTAGATTAATGTAGATTAGATTAGGTTGATGACGGCGCAAAGCCAAGGCTTGCCAAACACCCAACCCGCCAAAAATCCAGAAGCAAATCAGTGCTGCCAATGGTCAATTCGAGCCTTGAAGCCGAAACAATGTTCTCCGGAAGGGAGTTCCAAGGGAAGGTTTGTCGGGGGAGATCTTGTCCTTTCTGTGATGAAGAATTGTCGGCTGTTAGTCTAGAAACAAAACTCTGCAATATAAAGCTGTTGCACCGGTTGCAGTTGAACTTGCTGGTAAAAAAAAAACAGGAAGGGTTAACAGAGAAGGAATCCGACAATATCTGATAGGTATAAGGATAAGATCACCCCCGTCAAACCTGTTACGAAATGAGGAAATACTAAGCTGTTTGAGTCGTTCATTGTACGGTAGGTGACGAAATGGTGAGCACCACTTCGTCAGCTTACGTTGACAATTTCCAAGTTTAAAGTAAGCAGCGTAAAAAGGTCTGATAACTTGCGAGCAGTAATCAAGAACGAGTCTCGCAAAAGCCTTGTACAACAAGGCAAAAGAAGAAGTGTCAGGAAAATATAACTTCTTTATTACGTAATGACCCAGAAGCAGAATATTTTCAGCCAGTCCTCGACAAGCTTTTTACAAACTAAAAACGGTCTGCGGGAAGAGGGAGGCGTCTACGGGTTGCAGGTAGGCTGTGAAGGTGAAATTGTGCATTGTGCAAAATTTTGAGTTAGGCCTATTTGGGTTAATGAACAAGTTGCGAGAACTTGTTTTCTAGACCTTTGAAAGGTTGTTTTTGCTAAACAACTTGAGAAAGACCAAAGCTATCATCATGGTAAAAGCACCATTCAAAAGCTCTCGAAAAAACAGTTAAAATGGTGTACTTGAACGTCAAAATCGGTCAATTTTTGGCGAAATTATCGAAAAAGAAGACCAAGAAAGAAAAATGTGGAGGATAAATCGTACTGCAACACCACCAGCCGTACTGCGACGCAGCGTCGCTCTGATTCTGCTACAGGGCGTAATGAGCGTTTAGGAAAGCTTTATTAGTAGCAACGTCAGCGTTAATGTCAGACGTAAGTTTGTCGTCACTAGTGATACCAAGGTCACGGTGAGTATTTAGACTTATTTTTGTGTATTATTTGTTTCAACATCTTAATGCAAGTTCTTACGCGGCAGGAGGCCAGAGTGTTAAAGCTATTACTTGTATGTTTGGCTGGTGGTCCTTATCGTTGCCATGGGATGCCATATCTTCCTACTTCAGACAAAAAAAAAAAAAAAACGGTTGAAAACAACCATCTTTGAAAAAAAAGGGAAAAAATCGATGCCGCTTGCAATTGAACAGTTTTATCATTCTTGGGAGGCCCGTCTAGTTGGTTTGAGGTATTTTTTTCTCAAACGCTTACATTTTCTTGTCGTCGGAAGTGACAGTCGGAATTGTCTGCTTGAAGGATTACTTGCGTTGTGTGCCTGCTTGCAATGTAAAAAGGTCACCATACCAAATGCCGTAATACTTTCCGGTGCTGTGAAATTAAACAGCGGTGTATTTCTGTCGCAAATCTTGTGTACTTTCATGTTTGCTGGGGCCAATAGCCAATCTTAAGAGTCCTGTGTGGCTAATCTTCCATAGGTTGAATTATATATGTATTGTAATTTTATTTCCGGTTCCTGCTTCTCGAACCTTCTAGAACTTTCCATTACCCATAATACCTTTGTTATTTCGCGGTTGTCAGGGGTAACCAAACCGTATTTAAGAGACGGAGCCTGCATGCAAAATCAGGTAGCCTTCGGGCCAGCCGCCTTAGCTACCTTCGGGCTGATCCTCACCGACCCCTGCTATAGGTCTGCTAGTTAAGGGGATGTTTGGCTAGTTAAGCCTATAGGTACATTTTGATTAGGCCTTAAGTTAAGCCTAAATTCGTCAACCTAAAGTAAGCTTTTTTTTCTAAACCTATTCTAAGCCTAAGCTTCAAACTTGTTCAGTCGAATAATATTACCTCTCCCACTTTAGTTTATTTCGCGTCAGTTTCATTAACTTTCGGAGCATGGTCCGAGTCATTTTTCGAATGCTACTGCGTTTCTGTCACTATGGAAATCCCCCTTTTGCCATGGATTAACTCAGCCAGATGAATGTAACTCAGTTTATTCGCCAAACTCACGAATTAAACAACTCGTACTAAATTTCACCAAGCGCGCAAGCGCTAAATCCGAGGTGTTAAAGTTACCAAGTTTTTATGGCTGAAATTGATTGCTAAAAATGACGATGACTGGTGAGCGAAGCGTTAGATGGAAGCGCTCCATACTGCCCTGGTGGCAGTGGGAATACCTAGAAATGACGAAACCAAGGCCACTTGGGACAGAACTTCCGTTCCTCGCTTCCCTCAGGAATAAAGAGAGAAGGCAGAGCAGAAAACAACGTAACACAGTTTGCTTCTGTTAGCAAATTACCAACTTGCCCTATAAGAGGTTAGTTCATACTAGCTGAAAACTCGCAAAAATGTCGGGTCCTAGTGCTAACGGACTGAGTATGAGCGAAAATTGTTTTGAATAGTGGTATTGAAATAGGCCTAAAATTAGGCTTAAAGGCACATAACTCCCTCCGGTATATTTTAACAGTTTCACTCGATACATTACCGGAAATAGTTTTATATAAATTGATTTACCTTTCATTTGCTGGTCTAAGGGTACGATGCAGATGTCAGTACTGGCGCGTGAATGTTATTAGGCTTGTTTTAAACGGCTCGGTCCGAGCGGTATTTAACTCCCGCCACATCGCTGGCAAGCCGAGGCCCTGGAGAAAGGATAATTAATCCTTCGCTCATGTTTGCGACTTGGTCGTACGATGTGTCACGTTGCCGCGGCCCCGAAATGAGTTTAACTAGTGTCGTAGAGCAATGCGTGCTGCGGTCGTTTGAACTATATTTTAGCGTAGGTGACGCAGAGTAAAGCGGCCAGAACGGAGGGATTTATGTGCCTTTAACGCCGAAAGCCCCAAAAATGAACACCCACTATTAAATTTGAGAAAGATCCGACGACGTTAAGCCTAAATAGTGGCATAAGCCTAACGAAAACAGCAGAAGTTAAAGGCCAAATTTTTAGGTTTGGGAAAAAAAGGCTTAACAGCAAAAGGAGCCTCAGCGCCAACATTCCCAACTCCTCTATTGACGTATAGCGACGGCAGATGGCGTTGGCGTACGTGTTGTTGGCGCATGCGTATTCACCTGCGTGGGGCGGTGTTTGAGCTGGGTGTCGCTGTTACTGGCGTATTATACAGGGTATTCCATAAAGTACTGGAAAAATATAGGCCTAGCTTGTGGGCAGGGATCTCTTCCGATCTCTCAACGTTCTACAGATTCTAAATGAAACAAGATGGGAAAAAAGAAACAAATAAAGTCCTTCTGATTGCTGCCAACGGTTCGTAATGATAATTGGCCAAATTAGTAACTTCGGGTGCATTTACATTTGCTCTAGTTCAACACAACATTTTCAAAGTGTCTGCCCTTCCCTTCGCCCCGTGCTGCGACACAGTGCCTAACCCGTTCACCATTATTGCTCCAAACATCAGCAATCATGTCTGGAGTTATAGTCTGACAAATATCAACAATGCGCTGACACAGCTCCTGGACAGTGTGAGGGTGGTGTTCTGCAGCGGAAAGACGCCCCTTTCGAAACCCCCTAAGGAAGAAAGGTCCGGACTTAGAAAGTTAGGTCCGGACTTATAGGACGGACATTCCACTGGACCTCCTGGCCCAATCCACCACCCTTGGTATGTCTAATCCAACCATTTCCTCACAATCCTGCCAAAGTGAGGGGGTGCTCTAGCATGGTAGTATCAAGCAGTATGGCGGAAGGCCAAAGGCCTAATTTAGGCCTATTTTTCCAGTCCTTATGGACAACCCTGTATGTGTTATGTCAATTCAAATGCTGAAACCTTTTGGGTTGGGCTGACTCATTCTCAGGTTGAGTTCACTTTACAAAAAAAACTACTCAGCTGTATTGCTCAGCGTGATCGATTCCAAGTAGCCACAGGTGTGCAGCTGTAGCATAACAATTTGATGGTCAGTCTTCATTCCGCCATTCCTCCCTCGAGTTGTCAGACGTCGCAGAGGAATATTCTGTCTCTTAGTCCATCTCGGTTTTTTTTTGACGAATGGCCTTGTGGAGCGGTGGCCAAGATCATCTTTGTCCGTTTTTTTAAAGTCGTATTGATGACATTTGCGCTGACGTGCGTGGACATGTCCTTGTCACTCCTTTCTGAGTAAGTCTTAGCCTACAAAATTGAAGTCTCTTCTCGTTTTTGACAAAATCGTACAGAAAAGCCAGATAGAGAGAGACCATCTTTGGAGGGAGACGAATGATGATGAGGTTTGTGAGGAATAGCAGCACCCAAACCGGCATCACTAGGTAGCACTCCTTGAAACTGTAACCCTTCTTCGGATTTGTCACCAAAACCGACTCAAATGTAATCCTCACATGGTGTATGACCGTTTCGCCGAGTCCTGTTTTGCTGAATTTTAATCAGTGTGTTAATTTTCGGTGAAACGGGATTTCTGTTTCGCTGAATTCCGTTTTGCCGAATAATTTTTTTCGAATTCCGTACGTCACTTCGCACTCGCTGCGGCTAAACATATAACGTCAGAAACTGCAACTAATCACAAATTCCTCCCATTTAAGAATGCATCTTTAATTTCTCTCCAGTGTTAATTTTTTTAAGAGTATGTTGATTCGTCGAAACGGGATGCGGAGAATCGGGAATTTCCCTTTCGCCGAATTTTAATCACGGCTATATTTTCGACAAAACAGGATTCGGCGAAATGGGAATCGCCGACTAAACGGGTTTACAACTCTCACATCATACCAGGAATTAATAAAATGCAACAAGCTTTCTTGCTCGGAATACGTTTACTGGCATCATCAATTTGTTGCGACATGCTGTGAGAAATTTTGGTACCACGCATGCAGCTCACACCCCAGCTCATGTTTTCTGTGCCAAGATGGAATGCGCTTGCGAGTATGTCTCTTTTGGGTATCACAGATGCTGACAAAGATTTGCGTGATACATCCATTTCCAAGAATTCACGGCAGCAAATCCACGAACGGGTGTGTAATATATTACCTTAGAAGTCGAACGCGTTTTACTGCGTCCAAAAGTAAACTGATGTCAAGCAAATGTATACGTCAACAGTACTGCGCAGTAACTTATGAACCCATGTATAGCACTTGTGGCCAACTTTGAACCGGTCGTAAGTTATATGAACCTGCATAAACTCAGCTAATTAATTTATGCCAATCTATTTAGTCAATAAATAAATCGGGTAATCTATACATAACAGACATGAAAAGCTGATATTTTCTGTTAAGCTGGGGTTGATGTGTTGTGGCGAGACCTTATGCCAATGCAGCAAATGCTTGTCTGAATGAGTGACGAGTAGGCTACTCCCCGCGTATGCTTTATTCGCCTCTGATCATAGTTATACTCATTCTAAACCGGGCAACAGTTAACGTGTGTCTGACAGTTGATAGTCTAGGTAAAAGCGTGCAAAGAATGATTTTTGGAGTGTTTGCTGTCAAGTTAGCAAGACTGAGAAACTACACCAAACGACAGACTGAAACGTTTTTCGGTGTTTCTAACATGTTTCATGGGCAGCTCTGGTTCTGAAGGGAGCTAACTCGTTTTTGCCAAACGTGCGGGATGAAGTATCCGCGCCCCGCAAGCGGAAATCTTTTAATGCATTCCGCAAAAAGGGCGGAATTGCGTTTAAAATTCAGTTAACGTTTTAAAAAGCCAGCAAGTGCACATGTATACAATAAAATGCGACGTTTCGGGATTTATCATCCCGTTGTCAAGCAAAAAATATATTTTATAGCATAAGCTACAAGTCACAAGTAAGCTACAAGTAAAATTCAGGAGCCAGGGAGTTACTGACCGACAGACAACTTTCGTAGTACGGGAAATGCCCGATTTGCGCTCCCGTTTTATTTCTAACTAGAGGAAGCCCGTGCTATGCACGGGGCCGGTCATGAATTAAGTTTACGGACACATTTCCCGGGACATTTTTCCGGCACTCTTCCCGACGACTTGTCAGATTGATCGA
The DNA here is from genome assembly GCA_023313725.1 of Lithobius niger. Lineage (NCBI taxonomy): Eukaryota > Metazoa > Arthropoda > Chilopoda > Lithobiomorpha > Lithobiidae > Lithobius > Lithobius niger. The sequence goes on from JAHWFP010189066.1 coordinate 8,050, forward strand.
CCACTCATGCCTGCCTCCTGTTTGCATGCAGGTAGAATGGGAGAGCGCATTCGCAATGCAGGCGCGAGGAGGGAAGAAGTGATTGTTCGGCCCGACGACTTGTCAGATTGAACCTTCATTGAGTTGATCGACACTCATGCCTGCCTCCTGTTTCCATGCATGTAGAGTGCATTTTCAATGCGGGCGCGAGGAGGGGAGAAGTGGTTTTCCTTTTATCCTTCCTTTTAGCCGGCCTCCATGATTATTATAAAGATGTGTGAGTATATATTCAAATAAATTCGACTGATGCCTATCCAGCATCGCAGCATTTTTAGGTGTATTTACATCATTGGATTTGCTAACTGAGCTTTCGTCATATGCAATGCAGGTCTTTATTACAATTCCTTATTATGAGGTAGACGCTTCTGGATTACAGAAATTCTCTAAAGTTGAGCGTACGGTTGTAATCCCAATGGAACTCGTTGTAAACGTCCCTTCTTAGCTTCTGATCTGTCTGTATAATCTTTTACAATTTAAAACAGGATTTGTTTGCTTTGGAAGAGAGTCCTGTAAGGTGCCTATTTACCGAATGACAGGTTGCCCCATCTAGCGCCGTCTACCATTATTTAGTTCTACGTATCACTTGATTTCAACAAGCGAAGGAATGCACAAAGTAATTTCGTTTTACTCAACGAACTAGCCACGTGCCTCCTTAATTACTGAATGTAAAGTTGGTGCGTCCACATGCACCGGTGTGACGTGTATATCACGTGACTGGGCTAGTCCAATCAGACGGCCAAACAGCTGTTGTTCTCGTTCGTCATTGGCTAACTCATGGTGACGTCACGGCAAACAGCCATTGTGCATGGTTTAGTTAACACTCCCTTCTTATTAGTAACCCTTCGTCGCACTTGGCATCAAAACTGGCTCAAATATAATCTCCACATGGTGTATGACCGTTTCGCCGAATCCCATTTCGCAGAATTCTGTTTTGCTGATTTGTAATCAGTGTCTTAATTTTCGGTGAAATGGGATTCCGTGTTTCAGTATAAAAATGTGTGATTATGTTGTTTAAAATAATTACTATCAGACAACATGCGTATTACTTTCATTTCGTTTAGTTTAGTTTAATTTTAGGCAAAAAACTGAGTAGAAATTCCCACATAAAACTCATGGCGCCCTCTATAAACTTAGGTGAAACTAATATGAATTTATCTAAGACGCTTCAGTATGGGGTCTCAGTCACATTCTCCTCCCCAACCCTATAAATTCTTGTTCAAATGAATATTACTCAAATGAACAAATTATACATAAGCTCTTGAAAACTTAACCTCTCGTATCAACCTGTGACACTTAATGTTCATAGCCTAATTTAAAAGTCTTACTACCTAATACTCTGTTAGGTTCACGTAACAACTTCTTGTAGTTGGCTGAGGTCCTTGCATAATTGCTTGGCACTGGTTCCGTTATCTACTCACAACAGAGCAAATGATAAATGGAGAAAAATGCAGGGTTGAAATAGTATATGGCGATACCTCAAGTTAAGCAATAGCAATGACAGTAGTACGCCTCAGCCCCAGAAAGTCCCATGTTGGGATAGCTGGATATGAGCATGCTGATGCAGCAGTGAAAGGTGCCCTTTCTGGTCCTCTCGAAAGGGATCTCAGCCTTATTCCCTCAGACGTTTTCCAACTCTATGTCTGAGGTTTTATACTTCTTGGCAAGCCTTGTGGGAGAGTCAAGACAGCAATAAGTTGCGGGCTGTTAAAAGACACTGTTATGGAATGGCACTCGGCCTGTCACCGTAGTCATCGAGAAGAGGTGGTGTTGGCCTGTTTACAAATTGGGGACACCAAACTAACTCATTTCTTTCTTTGGAGGTGGGGGGGGGAAGGGTTATCCCTCCTGAATGTCATTGGTGTTGACGACCACTTACGGTCCGTCACCTACTTGTTGATTGTCACCATCTTGAAGGCGTTCATCGCCATTTCCACTTGCTGCGAAGCTAGCACGTCAATTGTGCGATAAATCTGTCCTCCTGTCCAGGGTTTTTTAATTTTTGCAGTAAGTACAGATCTATTATAAGATCTATATTTGGGTTTGTTTAGCATCTCTGTAATGTGTGGCGCAGTGGCAACCCGGACCACTGCACTGTGACTGAGGTTGGCATAAACTTGCTGTCGACGTGCCATTAAGCCTCCCGCCCCCCCCCCCCCAGAAAGTAATATCGTTATCAAGTGACACACACCAGTCAACTCCAAACAGCAGTTCTCCCGCTCCATCCTTGCCCCACTTTTGTCCCCTTTCACACTGTGTTCTGTTTTCTTTGGCCTCACAAAACTTTGCTAAATGACCTTTGACGTGACATTTAAAACATTTACGTTTTTCTACAAAATTTTGTGTGAGGATGTTTAAAGTAACACTTAGCGAATTGTCACAGGTCACACGTTTAGCACCACCCTGCAGAAAATTGTTAACTAGAGAGTTAAATTATTTACACAAATCCAGAGTTAATGGATCACTTGCTGAAACTTGAGGTTGAGGCTTCCTAATCCTTGATAACACTGGCTCGGCCGTTACAGTATGGCAGTCTGACATTTAAGTCCAAAAGGCTACGTAAATAGGTTGGCATCCGAATTTATTTAACCTTGTTATACAGGGTGTCCCAAAAGTCCGAGAACACCCTCACAACTTTTTAAGGGGTTGAAAGAAAATAGTGAAACTGTGGCAATGTAAGTTTGGTTAACGGATCTACCTTTTCCCAAGGGGGAAGGCGTAATGCCGGTTGTACGAAAAGGTAGATCCTTTAACCAAACTTACATTGCCAGAGTTTCACTATTTTCTTTCAGCCCCTTAAAAAGTTCTGAGGGTGGGTGTTCTCGGACTTTTGGGACAACCTGTATCACACATCCCACTCCGTCGGTTCTGACCACGTTTTTAAAATCAGAGTGATGTGAAGCCGTGGTGCTACTACCATGTGCCCTCTACAAGCGCATGCTCATAAACAATTGCAACTTTAAAGGCATCCTGCAAATTCGAAGGTGCTCTATAAAACAATTCAGCTTTCACATGAGAATTTCTCCTCTCTAAAGAAAACTGCAAATCAAGTTCAGACATAATTTCTGCAGCTATTTAACTGACAATTTCTTGATATTTACTATTACACTCATTAACAGTGCTGGTTTGCTTTAAAGTACACAAATGATGCGTTAATTCTCTTTGAATGTTAGGCACCTGGAACTATGCCATAATACCCCGTTCAAATAATTGCCAAGTAGGAAATACACCATATGCACGTAGTCTTCCAACATGCCAATTTAAAGCTTGCTTTTCAAGTGAACTAATTACTAATACGGCTACCTTAGTATTGTAGCTAACCCTTTTACAGCAGCTACTTGTGAAAATTTGAACAACCATGTCCCTATCATCTGATAATTTAATCATGGATATTAATTTAGAGATACCAATATTAAGGTTTTGACGTTGTAATAATTCATTAATTTCTTTCACTGACTTAGTCCATCCACTGTTGGACTCCAGCTATCATAACCTTCACTAGAGCTGTAGGATCAGCCATGCTGCTAAACTTAAATACCCAGCCACAAAACTACAAAAAAAAAACAACAACAACGTAGCCTGACATAGTGAAACAAGGATATTTAAACTCGCCACTTTCTGAAACGATAACCCTTTTTTAAGTAAATGTGTTAAGTTTTAGCAAACATGCTTCATGTGGGACGACCAAGCTACTATTAGCATTATGCAAACATGCTCTTCAACATACCATGGTTATTTACAAAATTCATAATTTATAAATTTGCAAACCATCCAAATTTGCTAACTCCATAAATTTGTGAAGTCTGGCTAACACAACCTTTTAAATTTCAAATTAGCTGAGGTAATTATTAATCATGCTATTTAAAATCATCCACTTTACAACCATGCTCTGCCCCCAAAATTATAATAATGTGTGGCTATGTTGTTTAAAATATTTATGATTAGGCAAATTTGTGTTTTCAAAAACATGGAAGTGTATTACTCGAATGAACAAATTATTAATTTGCAAGTGACGTAGAGTTTCGAATTGAACAAAAATTTTTCCACGATGCAAACTTGGTTTGACCTGTTTGAGAGCCTTTCTGTCATTATTGTCTAAATTTAGATGACGTCATTCCGAAATGGCGGTTTGATACATCAGCAGCTCTGGCTGTCTCTGGTTTTTAAGTGTTTTACCTTTTAAAGTTGTGAACAGGATATGCAATAATGATGAAATTAAATCCTTTACTTCAAATCTAATGAACAAACTTTGAACCTTTGATACTGAATATTCGTAGCTTAATATAAAAGTCTTTCTACTTAAAGGAGCCTGTTCGCCCTTTCTATAGCGTTGCTCATATTCTAAACATGCAGGATCCACGTTCCAGATTCTCCATGATGTGGGTCACGTGATCTCGTTTTAGTTGTGAAAATCACGGCGCTGCTGCGAATAGTGTTTTATTTTTAATTTACCACCATTTTCTTTATAAAAATAGAAATAGAAAAGGCACAAGAAGCGGTCACCCACACAAACAAACAACACCAAGTGTTATATTGCTCGAAGAGTCTGCGGTGCTACATCTAGGAGTTGAAAAGGTGAAAAGGCGCCTTTAAGTCTATTAGGCTCCCATAACGTCTTTCTGTAGTTGGCCGCGGTCCTTGCACAATTGTTTGCCACTGGTTCCTCCGCCTGCTCTCAAAAAGAGCAAATGATAATGGTGAAAAATGCAAGGTTGAAAGCGAATACGGCGATAAGTCACGGTTGGGCAATAACGATGCCAATCACAGGGCACGGCCTCAAAAAATCGTCCACTCTATTGTTAACAAGTTGACGCACACACCTGTCAACGCTTTCCTTGCATCGCTTAAGGTTCCCTTTCACACCCGAGACCAGCACAACGCCCGAGTCGTAAGCCATTCATAAATTAAAACCAGACGAAGGTGATCTTACTACATGACAAGGGAACACTCATAAATGACGAATCAAAAGTACAAGTCATAAATTGCATCACGTCATTACTGCCTGTCAGGAACTCGCTGCCTGCCTGGCTGTCTGTTAGACTGTCTCAGAGAACACCTGGGGGGTCGAAAGGATGGCAAGCCAAACCGAAGAAGAGTCTTGCCTTTATCTGTTAGTTTAGCCGCCGCACGCCAGGAAGGCGGTGAATCGGGTCGAAACAAGGGTATTATTCGTTAATGTAAATGTGATGTTACGCGCCTCAAACCCAAACGGATGGTGCGAGTGGAGAAAGCTGTCTGTCCTAGCTTTCTCTTTTGTTGCCTCCCCTTTCCTCCCTACCCGACTTCCAACCCTCCCTCCGTTACGAAGCGCTTTCATAATTTAGGAGATCAGAGTGTTTGGCTGGGGAGTCGAGGGAGTGTGATCGAAGAGTGGAAGAGCCTTGCTGGATGGCTGGCAGAGGGAGGGTGGAAAAGTACCGTACCGGAATCAGAAGAAATGTAATGCTCAAGTTTGTGGAGTGGCGCGAAGGCCAAAATGGAATTACAAGATAAAAAGGTGCAAACCGTGTCCTTTTTTTTTTGTAAGACACTGTAAAAAGGTGAAAAAAAATAAAAAAGTAAAAATTCAATAAAACAACTTCTTCGTTGGCGAAGTTCTTCGCAACGAGGTAAAAACTTTTAGAAAAATTTTATTTGGGTACAATGGGGGTTCGAATGGTTTGGGGAGCCGTGTTGGTGGGATTTGGGGGGAGGGGGATGGTGGGTGTGGTGGGGTGAAGCGGTGGTTGAAGGGGTCGCTAACCTTTTGTGATGGTAGTGCTCGAGTCAGTCTTTAAAGTGTCTTTCAATTTCGCCCGGAATCCAATTACGCACAAAAAAAATGTCCGTTTCCGCAGAAATGAATTTTGAGGTCAGTATTCTGAGAAAATGGATTCTGCGAAGAAAATGGAATTCCAAACTCGCAGGAATTATGTCCATTTTTGCAGAGTCAAATTAGCACATGAAAAGTATCACCTCATTGGACATGACCAACTCATTTGTATGTACCTGTAGTATTTGCACACGAAAATTCTAGTACTTAAACTGTACATGAATGATGGAATCAGTTGTCAGGAAAGTGAGGGGGGGGGGGGGGGAAAAAGCGTGGTTTTTTTTTAACCGGGGTCCCCATTTTCACATTTGTTGGGTAAAAAAACTTTGGATTAAAAAAAATTTAATTTTTTGGTGTATCGTAGCACGCGAAGCACGCCCCCCCCCCATCTCAGTCGGTGTTTCTTACTGGTTAAACATTAAAAAAAAAGTACGTCACTACTACCCATCTTAAATGAAGGATTTTTCTGGATTTTTCAACGATGCGGGACTAATAACACAGGAAGTCACATTTTTCCCCCTTCTAAGCTGAGTAATGCTCAACACAGCTCGTCAAGGCGTAGCTGGTCACATTTTTCTTGTGCAAATTTGATTATGCAAAAGTGGACATAATTTCTGCGAGTTCGGAGTCCCGTTTTCACAGAAAACTGACCACAAAATTTATTTCTGCAATAATGGATTTTTTTTTTCCCTGTGGAATTGTAGTCTGCAAAAATGGATGCTGCTAAATTGGAGGCAACCGTTTTTATGATACTTTACTAATGTTTTTTTTTTCGTTACAGGAAAGAAGGTAATTAGCTGGTTAAGGATAAATAAAGAAATGAATAAAATTCACAACGCCATACACTCGGTCCTATCTTAGCCTATCTTAACAACTAAAACTTACTCTTCCCACAACTGTACGCACCTGAGCCCTGGACACCCGATCTCTACGCCCGGTGTCACTCTAGAAAACAATGGGATTCAAACAATGCGTTCGACGTATTCAGTCGTATACGATTGTATGGCCCACGACAAAGGAAATTAGTTAAAAAGGTAGAGACAGTATACAAAAAAAATGTCGTTTTCAAAGAAGTGTTGTAAAGGAAAATTTTTGTTAAAAAATAAAGATGCAGTATTCACACAAAAAAATGTGTTTCCAGGCAGTATTTGCATAGTAAAATGGCAGTTATACAATTTCTGTCAGGCCAGTTCAGAGGATCTTGGGGGATTCTTGGTGTAGGAGGTGGAGAAGAGACTGCATTGTCCTCTCATTTTGTAATGCTTCGTAGTAAGTGGACCCCATATAGTTTTCCGTGTATCTGTGCGGGCTTTCTACCATTTGAGTAATAAACGCCAAAGCTGTGACTTTTCTGCTCACTGAAGCCAGTTGCAATCAATACTCGGTGGAATAGGAGGGGGGCAATACTTCCTAATTCTCCCTCGTTGTTGCGTAACACGATGCAGAGGAGATTAGGGTAGGAAATCAGTCTTGCCTTGGATGATTAACGTATTAATATGCGGAAGTCCTGATTCACGTTGACGCACTCAGTCAAACTTCCTGCAAGAGCCTTAACTGTTGAGTAATCTACCTTGGAGCTTGCAAAGGTGTGAAGGTAACTCACTCCTTGCTGGGGGAAACTTGGATGGTATGCGGAAGTGTTGTGTCATTGGTGGACACAAAGACCACGCATGGCAACATGTAAATCCCCGTACGGGACCCATCCAGTTTACCAGTTCTACCAGAAAGCTTAGGATGGTGTAGTTCGTTGGTGTTTGGAGTCAGAGTGAACCGTTGGTTGCTGTTATCCAGCATAACCGTCTGTTTAGTATGACCCAAGAGACCATACATCGCCTCTAAACGGTTGATCGGTACCCGACTGCAATGCTTGCCGCAATGACCCCAAGTAATTTTGCAGCCCAAACCTGGAATTTGCGTGAAAACTCAAAAACCTTGCGTTGTCTCTAAATAAGTGACCTTTTGCATTGTCTTTAAATAAGTGGTTCGATCCTGGTCTCACCTGCCCCTAGCATTTTCGGGAGGAGAAGGGCCCTGTAGTTCCTCGTGCACATGTCGATTGTGGCATGTCCAAGTTCCTGGATTTTCCGCTTGGATTTCTCCGGCTGAATTGTCCCTCTCGTCATCTGTCGCGTGACGCCTTCTGGGTGCTTTGGCTAAAACACGAGTAAAGTAAAGTTAAAGTGTTGCAAATTTTGTGTTATTAAAGATATATTCCGCTTGCCTTATAACAGCCATGCGCAGACCGCTATCCGAGCATATTACTATAGCACCGTTTCGCGAGACTCGGCGTAGAGCCAACTAAGATAGTAGACAAATCGGGCATGAACGCAAAAATTGTGTCGTCGCAAACCGGAAACATTTTCGAATTTTAACACCACACTTTATAATTTTTTAGACAAGTATGTTACAATTTTTCTTCGGCAATCTATTGGCATAAATAATTTTAATTTTTACCGCATTAGTCTTTTAGAATTTTGATCTTATGGCAAACGGTTATTAGCAAACGATTAAAAATTAGTACGTGCACACATACAGATGAAACGTCGTGGTTATTGTTAGCGCTCAAAGGATCATATAATCGCAGGATGCTTTTAAATTAGTTCCCGATACTCAACAAACAAATTTCCTAGACGCCGCATTTTTAAAACAGATCTTTAGCAAGGGATTGACTACCTGTAAATAAATGGAACTTTGGGGCCATACTTGGTGTGGAAGTCTGAGGAAAATGGCGTTGGGAGGAATGTACCTTTAACCATAAACAGAAACGTCAACGGTTGTCGTGTAAGAACGTGAGTTTTAGTTCTGGCTTTCGGTTTTTCTTTGTTGGTCTCTTTAAATCCCACGGGTGTTTTCCCTTAAGCGGATTATAAGTTGCTCTGAATTAGATAAACATCCTCCAAGTTTCTTGTGTTTTCGGTTGAATTTCAGTTTGGTTCAATGCTGAGGAGTTTATTTCTTAATAACGAGGTCGGATATTATACATGGATGACTTTCCGGAATAAGTCAACATAATGAAAAATTCATTCAGAATAATTCAAACAGACGAAAAAGAAGAAGAAAAAAAAAAGAACTAAAGACATCAACTAAAGTCGCTGCCCGTTTCACGG
>JAHWFP010189066.1:17014-35772 GCA_023313725.1 Lithobius niger
CCCATTTTAGGCAGAACTCGAAAGAAGAAGCATAAGCATATAAAGCTCTAAACTCCATCGATTCCTGGTCTTGATTTTGCTCGTCGTCGCCTATTTTTAAGCAGAACTTAATAGAGCAGCATAAGCATATAAAGCTTTCGAGTCTGTCGATTCCTGGTCTTGCATTTGCTCTTCCTCACCCGTGTTTAGGCAGAACTGTATAGAGAAGTATGAGAATATCAAGCGTTCGAGTCTATCGATTCCTGGTTTTGCCTTTGCTCTTCCTCACCCAAAGTCCAAAGAATCGCTGGAGGGAGCCTAGCTGGCACGGAAGGAAAGTGGGGGCGTCGAAGCTCTGGCCATCACGGGATAAATCGGATTAGGGGGAAGTGATTTCCAAAAGCCTTTCTCCCGCCTTCTACCAAGTCGGCTTTGTCTTAGTGGCCGCAGGACACCCATCTCTCCTTCGGCCAGAACGGAATTCAAAACAACACACTCTTCTTCCCTCCCGCTTAACCTCTGCTGACCTTCTTTGTTGTTATGTTCTGTAAACTTCTGGAAAGACAGGAAATTTAACTGACTGATGACTTTGCGAGATGGAAAGCCAAGCGGGTTCGGTTAATCATAGACGGCGATAACCGTGTATATACACGATTGAAGTCCTCTCTCCAGCAAAACTAAAACTATTAATTACTCCGTTTCTATTCAATACATTTCGACCAAACGTGGCCAGATAATAGACAGCAACTTTTCCAAACATTACACCAACTTTTATGCAATTCCGTGCAAGAGTAAACGTAGGAAGCCACACGTAAATTTGAAAATTGTTCACTTGTTGTTGTTGTTCTGCTTCTTGGCTGACACGGTTTCAGAAAAAAACTATTGCACCTACCTAAAATCTGAAACATGATCTGAGCCAGAAATTTCCGTGGGCTTTAACCTTACCGGGACCACTTTTTCAATTGGTCGATCCATTCCGGAGTTACGGGACCCTAAACGATCACTTTGATTGTTTTACATTGTTTTAATCATTGTATTTAGTGAACAATGGCACTCGGCAAACTCCAGATTCATTCTTCGTCCACGTGTTATGTCTTCGCTAAAAATTCGATTGTTGAACGGTAAAATGAAAGAAGGCCCTAAGGGCCTAAAGGCTTCGGGCAGATGATCAGTAGTGGTTAACGCTCGTTAAACCCTTTGAAACCCTTTGAAAGAATCAGTGTTTCAGCTAAACGCTATATTTTTAAACCAAACTCAGCTGCGTTGTGAATTTCGCTGAAAACGATAAAATTGCGTATTTATTTCGCAGATGCAGACTTTCAGAGCTGAGTTGAATTGTTTCAAAGTGGCCAGCAACAATCTACTGCATGCATAAACCTTTGTAGCGCGACGCCATAGCCGTAAAAAAGGTACACGGATTACAAACCAATCATATATTCAAAACGTAAAGCACACAACAGCACCTAAACAGATGGAATTTTCTCAGTTGTACATTTTATTATTTCAATTAAAAATCATCAATTTTCATCCGTGTTCATTTTAACAAGTGAAAATTCAATCATATATCCCCCTTTTTTACGGCACACTTGACGTTTTTATTTGTAATATTAAATATATACAAATAAAGAAGCATGTGTCGGGTAATACAATAGTAAACATTTCCGTAAAATAACGATCCAAATATCTGGTAATTTGTAAATTTGTTTCCGGCATTTGTACCGTAATGCTTCATATGCATGACCGAAGCAAACAGTCTTCTTTAAAGACTGGCCTTGTGAGAATACAAGGTATACTAATCTGCCCCGACTGAGACTCGAACCCAGGAATTCCCACTGACTAGACCGGGTGCTCAAACCACTGTGCTACCGGGGCAGATACTAGCTACTGGCTCTAGCCGAGCTAAGTAAATGTTCAGTCTTTCTCAGTGACAACAGAAAGACTAAATTAGAGAGTAAATTAGAGAGTCTTTGTAAGTGTTTTTTAGTCTTCTGTACAGCCGTACCGACTGAGAAGACTATTGTAACGACTTTGCCCGTCCATTGCTTTTTTTTTTACTTGGCAACGGTACCAGATATTGACGACCGTTGTTTACAACGTTAGATTCAGTGTGAGATGTTAGTTAAATAACACGGCAAATTAAAACATCGTTACTTCCTCATAGCTAATAGACTTCTTCGACGTAACTAAATTAAATAATAACATTTGATCGTTGAATTAAAATCCTAAATTAAAATCCTCAATAAAAACAAATGGATTTTAACTTCGTTTAATATAGTCTCGTCGCATTGTTGCATGAATGAATAGGCTTACCGTCGAACCAAATTCTCCATTAGGCCTATCTGATACATACGAAATTAAAACTGTATTTTTAAAATTAGGCCTAAAAATTGAAAATTAGGCCTGGAATCATGTTACCATGGCAACGTCACGTTGCTAAGAGTCGTTGATGAAGCCAACAGCGACTCTTAGCAACTTGGCGTCTGTCTCGTCACTTCCCTTCTACCACTGATCTACATAGGCTACGTTGCGCGTTACGTTGTAACACTGTAACTGTGTGCCTGAAGGCGCACCGTGTTGCAAAAATGAATAGGCTTACCATACAATCCATATTTCCTTTAGTTGCTACTTACGAAATTAAAACCGCTGGTTAAAGTTAGGCCTAAAAGCTGACAATTACGCCTAAATTTTAAAATAGGCCTAAACGCTAACATTTTTAACCGGCAATTGTGATGGCTACTGCTTTTAGATTAGTGTAATAGAGATACTGTAGCTGTTGTATAGTGCATGTTAGAGGTGTACGCCTCAACATTGGAAGTGGAGGAACTGTACAGAAGACTGGTGCGACTAGGCAGTCGCTGTAGCCGCTTGTTTTTATTATGTTTTATCTTGTCTTTTAGCCTTGTCCTTGATTAAGGCCCCCACGTGGACTATTATTAAAGAGTGCCCATGCGATCTGGCGTGTCGGCCTCCAGTTCTAGACCAGTACAGGCTGTCCATTTTCCTTGCCCTCACTTGCTGGGCTGTGTGAGGAGGCGACTTTCACTGTGGTATTGTGGTTAATGATTGTAACTAATATATATGGAGCTAATAACGTCTGCTGAATTTTGGTATCAAAATCCCTGAACCTGCCTTGACTCATTTTGTGGATTTAAGAATTTAAATCCTCAAATATCGCCGCGCAATGCGCGGAGAAAATGCATTGTAGAAAAGAGATCTCCCAACCAGATCTTGACAAACTTATCCCCGTCGACTTGTAACCCGTGCTAAATTTTAGAGTTGGTGAGTCCCTGGTGGCAGATTCTAATTGTCTGCTGCCATATCAGATGACTGGCATAAATTCAGGAATTCTGAGGAAGCCCCACTTCATTTTCAAATCTACCTCACATCTCAGTGTTCGTCTCTCTGATGTTCTCGGCAAAACCTTTCTACGGCCAGTACTAGAGTACTATTCACAGCTTGCTAGGCCTTGTTATGAATCCTCCTCCTACCATGTCTAGAAGTGCGCTAGCGCTTCGCCCTTCAAGTTCAGATTGTTGGATTCATGGCGTCTAATTATTGCCGTCTGATTGTTGTTGTTCCATTATTGTTGTTCATTATCAGTGTTTGGGCGAAAGCTAGCACTTGCTTCTCTTACCCGAGACATTAAACTGGCATTTTCTGGTATTGAATGCTAAATTCTGTCGCATTAATATTTAGCATTCAATACCAGACAATGCCAGTTTAATGTCTATTAAACTGGCATTTTCTGGTATTGAATGCTAAATTCTGTCGCATTAATATTTAGCATTCAATACCAGACAATGCCAGTTTAATGTCTCGGGTAAAAGAAGCAGGTGCTAGCTTTCGCCCAAACAATGATAATGAACAACAACAATCACACGGAAATTGTATAGATCGGCGACAAGCTTTGGAAATTGTATAGATCGGCGGGGTTTACCGAGTAGGCAACAGAAAGTCCTGTTTCAGGGCTGTGCATAAAGAATTTCAATACGAAAAAGGTATCTATAAACATCGTTGACTTCGTGCTAATTACTTATTAATTCCACTCAGATAAAATAATTTATGCGACAGATATGCTTGAAATTAGACATTCAGTTGACGTTTGACTCTAATAGGTGCCTTTTATGGTTTGAAATTTGGGAATGTTTTAAATCCAAAGATTGTAATCATTTGTAATGGTATTTTCGTCAACGTTGGGAGCACGCCATCTGTTATCAACTTAATTGTCCTTTCCTTTCCTTTGAGTTTATTGAGGCCAGAACCCTGTGTTGAACGCCCCAACTAAATTTTCCACAATACAAACACCTAATATTACCACTACAATAATTGCCGAGTAACAATGCAGATTCGGGTAACTTATTGTTTCCGTTTCATAATTAAATCGAAGTGATACATTGTAATTGCAAGTTATCTAAAATGAACAAAGCATATCATCGTCGAATAAACTGTTTTTGGGGAAGAAAATCCATGAAGGGTACCGCTCCTTAAACAAAAACAAAAAAACATAAAATTAATCTAGATTGTCCTAAACTAAACGAAACTAACTTAATCGTGCTCAGTTGTTTTATATTCAAATGAATACTACGGCCACTTTATTGGAAATATAATTAATCAGCGATCACTAAGTATACCAAAGTTACGATTTTCTTCAGGCTGTTTAAGAAAGTATTTACAATTATATTTTTATAAGGAGCTCACAGTCAATACTTACATGGCAGCAAAACCATAAAACGACCAAAAGGGGTGATACCATACAAAAACCCCATAAGGGCAAAGGAACCCATCAAGTTTTCGCCTTATAAAGTAGTGCTATCATAGCCAAAATGGCTGCCACTAAGTTTTCCGTCGCAACCCTGATCACTCAATCTTAACTGACACCTCGGTGATTGTCAGTTAAGCTTGAGTCATCACGGTTCGGACCACAAACTTGGTGGCAGCCATTTTGTCTCTGATATCACTACTTTCTGTGGCAAACACTTGATGGTCCCTTTACCCTTATGGGGTTTTTGTATGATCGAGTATTGTAAATGCCGTCTGACTAAATTGTGTAAACCACTTTGACATCTCTCTTTTCATGATTGTTGACCAAATTTTTTCGAAATTATCTGGAACGTCCATCAACAATGGTCTGGCGGCAACGAACCAGCGAGGAGCGAGTCAATAACCTGTTTTCAGTAACAATCAGTAAACACGTGTAGCTTTGCGCAGTATAATTTTATTACCGGTTTTAAACTTGGAGTCATTCATCGAGTCTGTAACAATTGACAAATCCAGGACAAGAGAATAATCGTTTAGCAGTAACACAAAGGCAGAAAAAGATTAAATACTAAATTGCGTATAAAAAAATATATTGACACCAGAAAAGGGTGCCAACAATTTTTTTTCCGTCTGCATTTGTATCATTTCAAACTACAATATTCGAGCATTAGTGTTTATGTAAAGCCATTAGCCGATTCCCTACTTATTTGTGATAAAACATGAGCAGCTTTGGGAACGAGTTAGTATCTTATGTAGCACTAACTTGGGTTCAAACCGTGGCATTTTCAGTTGATGTAGTGTGGTTCATGGTGGTGGGCTCTGGCGTCGCTTATACTATGCATATTATGCAACCCACACCACCACCATTAAATCCGCTCCTGCTCTGGTCGATTCTTGCTTTTGAAATCTGTTATAAATGTAGATGTAAAATATTCCTGTCACCCGTTTCTGTGATTAACTCTGTCAACAATTCTCAGTGTACTGCAGCAACTTAGATGATGCAGTGGTTTAAATTTCTAATATTATTGGTACATATTGACCAAAAGCATTAGAGGTTGGGACAGGAGCGCTAAACGAAGCGAAACGAACACTGAAACGAGCCTAGTAGACCAAAGTAACAGTAAAAATATGCAGTAAACAACTATGTTCAATACAAACCTAGAGAAAGAGTGCAGCTGGCCTAAGTTACATTGATTCAGTCACGTTTCTGACGAAATGTTTGCGCTGATTGAGTGAGCGAAGCGAACGAAAATCAGCGTTAGTCATCGGAAAAAGCACTTTTTCCTAAATACATTTAGTAAGTAGAAGGCTAAATATTTATTCAGTAGTGAAAATGACCGACTTCCTACGTTGGATAAAAGGTAATTAGCCCAAGCAAAAAAGCTGTAACAGGTAGTTACAGAATGCTAACATTACAACTCTGGAATGACATTAATACAGGATAGTCACAAAGAAAAGAAAGACTAGGCACATGTTACCGTTTGTTTACAAACTGAAACCTAACGAAAAACATGTACTACTCTGATCATTTGCTTGATAATTTGAATGACTGTTTTGGGTGTGGAATTGTCTGTCTGTGGATAAGTGTTGCAACAAGAAATGTCCTCGAGCGAAGCGAGCGAGCATCAACGAGCAACTCGTCTAGTCTCTCTTATCACGATCGCCTTCGTCACCTTAAGTACCCTACAGCTGCAAAAAGGCGAATCGCGGAGATCTCATCCTCACTTTACCAAATCTTAAATGGTCTCCCCTTATGATTTTTTCTGCTTTACTGACACCTTGGCATTCTTGACATAATTATTGACCAGGCTCCTGGCAATCACTCAAAGTTAAACATTCGACATCGCTTTTTCTCTCTGGAATGTTCTTTCCCTTACTTCCATGGCTGCCGCCAGACTAAATTCTTTCAATGTACGCCTGGACAAGTATCTGTACCGTCTGTTTTTCCTTTTTTCTCTTTTTTTTTTTTTGCGGGTGGGGGGTGGATGCCTTCGGTATAATTTTGTCTCAACATTGTCTGTTTTTTCCCCATTCAATTCTAGTCTATTCGTAGTAACCTAACCGGATGATTTTCTCTATTTGGCATATTTCCACACAACTTTATCTCAGAATGCATTCATTCTACGTATCACTTTGTATTGAATAAACATAACACTCTAAATAATTCACTGTAGGGCTTGAGTGTTCCAGGAACTTCGGACATCAATTACCTATACTGGCCTACGGTTTCATGGTTCACAACGTCTACCTCATCTAAAATTAAATGAACAACACGCACCACCACCGTAAAATCTGAAGCGAGCAACGATGGTCACTTTGATTTGAATTGAAGCAGCCTTATATATACTCTTCTACCCAGTCCTCCCTTTCCCTGTAAACACTTCGCAATTCTGCTGGCCAGCTGGCATGCCCGCTCTTCTCAAACTGGTGTCTTTCAAACTCGTTGTGAGTTGCTGTCGAATTGAATCAAGTTACGTCTCACTGAATGCGGGGTACGAGCCGCACATTATTGGGGGATTCCTTTATCCCCGTCGACTTGTAACCCGTGCTAAATTTGAGAATTGGCAAGTCCCCCGGCGGCAGATTCTAACTGTCTGCCGCCATCTCAGATGACTGGCATAAATTCAGGAATTCTCATTTGCCATTTGATGCGTTATGTCACGCTCCCTTAACTGAGTGGGAAGGGCATCTTCGTGTCGATCCACCCCGTGTTGTTCTCTTTACCTATTGACAAATCGAATTTTGATGGTAGGCATAAATATTTCACCGTGCTGCTCGGCGCGTTGGGTTCGTCCCGAATTAGTGACAGAGTTCTAATGTAAGGTTTGATTGCCGCCAAAGGAGAAATCCGCAATGATTGCTGAATAATTTTGCACTCTGCGGCAAAAGTTTGGTACGTAATTAAATTTTGGTGGTATACAGAGTAACTGAGACTTTGCAGATTAAGTTCAACGTTTAGCAGTTAAGTTTTGAACTGCATGACGAGTGATTGTTTGTGCAGAAACGAGCACTGAAAGCTGAAGTTAGCTGACTTGGTTCGAACAAGTAAGTATGCTCCCGTCGTGGCATCCGGTGACTACACATCGTCTAGATGGCTACACACTGGATTTCACTGCCGTTCCCAGATGCTGCGACTGGAGTATATTTTCTTAAGGATGGGCATTATCGAGAAGTTCTGTTAGGATGTATCGAAGCTAAATATATAGTAATATAGTGATGTCACCAAAAAATGTGGTTCGATAACTGACACAAAATACTAAAGTAAAAATTACCTCATCTCCTCCACCGCATCAAACAAAAGGTTTCTTATCGTTCACATTCAAAGAAAATTAAAAGTACTCGATTAGAAAAAAATTACTAGATTCCCGCATGGCGTCTACAATTCCATGACTCAGATTTGGTGGAGCAGTCGATTCTTTAGGAGGGACGGTCTACTACTGCTGAACGATATTTGCGATATTATCGTTGAAACGATACACGGTTTCGTTAAGTAAAGTTGTCGACACCACTATCAACTGAAATACAACCGTAAAATATCGAAATATCATAATGTATCTGAAAACCTTATATATACTTACATTGACCGAAGTAAATACAACATGACATCTCGGCTCCCAGCCCCCCCCCCCCCCCCCCGGGGGGGGGGGCCCCCAGGGGCTGCAGCCTAGTAAGTCATTGGTGTTCGCAGCAACATCAGGCATGCTACCTCGTTCTTACACAAATCCCAGGCCATACCCAGGCTCGACGACCATTTACCACGAACCATCGTGCCTTCCGGCTTGATAATAAAGTTTCTGTTAATTTACGCTGAAATTCGTTACTATACAGAATTGGTAGGCAAGTGTATGTACACCATCATATTTAATGTGTAAAAATACATTTGCGATGTTTGCTGATTGATTTATAAGAGCTAAAACTTCTTGAATCATCAGCCCTATAAAACTTAACACAACTCCACACAATGATAGACAATGCTACACAATGCTATGCTAGTGTTCCTGACGCTATGCAAAATTGCATCACCGATCTGAGATTACGATAATTAAGCTGACCCGCATGAGGAAAAATTCCAAGTAAGTCTAGAACCGTTGATGAAGGGCGAAAGAAAGCCATTCGCTGAGGGGCAAACATCGCACAGTTCAGTAGGAAATGTTCCATTGTTTCCGACTCCTCCTCACTGATACACTGCGGATCGACGAGGTCATCCAACTTAGCCAATAAGTTCAGCGTAAACTGGTCTAGCCTCAGCTTGGGATCGTGACTGAGAGGTGTAGGATGGAAAAATGTCTTCCTCTGTCATAACTGAACCATGCATCTTCCCATTTCCGAAGCCATACTCCGTTTTGTAGCAAAGAGAATTCCCGGTAAGTCAAAGTAACTTCCGCCAAGCTCGGTGCTTCATGGCCGCCCCGGAAATCTCATCCGCAACAATGTTATTTAAGCGTGTAACAATAAGCTTTTAGCTCGTTTAACATCTTATCCTGCTTGTTAACTGATTCTTAAACATTCAAATTAAACCTGGTTGCCAATATGAGCTTCACTTCCTTTTTGCCTTTTGACTCCTAGACCATTTCGGTCATTTTAATTCGACTATAGTTAAGCCTTAAATTATCCCTAGCTTCGATTTCCCCCTATTAGCCTATTGCTTTAGGATCCAACTCACGGATAGCCATGCCTTGACTATTTATTTATTTGCTGCAAACTATCGATGGGCGAGTGCAAACCTTTACATAGTCTAGGCATAAAAAGTCCTTCTGATCCAAGTCCTACCTTTGATAAGATAAAGAGTTGATCTTGCATTTAGCTTTTAGGGAGTATTGTAGATTCATACTTAAATTCTTACCCACAACTTCCTTTCTGTTCTCTTGGTCAAACAGTATAAAAGTTACCTTGGAGTTGTGGTCTGAGAAATGGTAATTACCAATGTTCAGATCTAACTGCATGGTTTTTCATATTGGGCCAAGAAATTTTACTATTGATTGTGTATTACTTGGTGTGGTTTTTGAATTGTTGAGGTTGAAGATCTTGGTGTTTGGCTTTCCAGTGACATAAAGAATAATGTTGCGAATCTTTTGTTAATTTTAGTGTATACTTAGGGTTTTGAAGTGTCTCTATTTATATGGATACCCTTTCATGGCGTCATTATTTGGCACTAAACTGCTGACGTATTAAGTGATTGTTCAAATTAACTCTTTTTATCTGTATTATCTTACTAGTGGCATTCTTGTTATTTCAACCAATGTGTGGTCAGTATTTACCTCGCTCTGCGCATGTGCGTAAATTTATGTTACTACCGTTGTTCAAGTAATAAAATCAGTTCGACATCAGCTGCTGAGCTGTAAACACCTCCCGCTTATTAGACTGATTTCTGCAGGCATACCAAAGGCCTATGAATCGTTTTCTTTCGTTCTTTTGCATATTCAACATAATTCAAAACTTTTTCATGAAGTCTTATATTTCTGGGGGTTTTCACTCGAGTTGTGTTTGATATTTGGCAGTGTTCAACTGGTAAGTATTTAGCTGAAAGTTAAAGTAACCAAACGTTAGGTAACTTAAAACACCTCCATCAAAGTCATCTATTGATTTGGTACCACAGTCAGTGGTATCATCGAGGCAAAACTACCAGGAGGATGGTGACCTCGAGGATGATTAGAGAGAATTCATCATGACTAATGTGTGCTAGTACGTAAGCAAATTTATAGCGTAACTTAGTTCCTCCTCCTCCTTAGTCAAACCTTTTGTTAGGGACGACCCTGGTTTTGGTTAGGATTCTCGCTCTACCGCAACAGCTATTTATTTTCGTCGAGTGTACTCGTTGTAGCCATATTGCCAAGAATGTTAGACGTAGGCCATGATTAGACGTTGCTTTACATTGAGGGATACTAAAGCACCGGTCTGGACGTTTATCATGTTGCCGATCCTAGAATATGCAAGGCTGGCCTGGTCTCTAAAATTAGTTAAGGATATTGATCTTGTTGAATCCGTCCGGCGGAATTTTACCAAGTATTTGCCCGGTGTAAAATATACATATTCAGAACGCTTAAACACTTTAAATCTAGACTCACTCGAATTGTGAAGCCTTACAATGGACCTCTGCCTGACATATTCATTTATATGACTTCTAGACACGGGAAAAAAAGTTTGGTTGCCGCAATTTGAAATAAAATTAGGGTCGGTCGATACGGCTATTTTTTCAAAACTTCGTTTTTTTTTTGAGGAGTTAACGGCGTACACATACTTCTAGAAAGACAGACTCCATTTTATGCCATTTTTTTAAAGTTCTGTCCCCGAGTTTTTGCTCAGCAGCACCATATTTTACTACCACAACAATGGGCTAAAACAGAAATACTGCCTGTAACTGCTAATAAGAGAATTATCCACCTGACGACAGCAACACAAAATGGACCAGAAGAGAAAAAAAAGTTAGGGTTAGGAGTTAGAAAGTAGGGTCGGTTAGTTTTTTTTTTAAGGCCTTATAAATTTTGGGTTCGTTCCGGTTTAGGTTCGAGGTTTCTTGTCCGTTCCCCTTTACGGGCTCGAAAAGTCAACATATTTTTTTTTATGTCGTAGGGTTATGCTACGGAATTAGGCTGTGATCGATTGTGTGGCAGGTCACTTTCAAATCGCAGCAAGGCCTCATTGGTATTGGCTAGTTCCTCTTCAAAATGGAATTCCCAACAACGATGTCATTGTTCTCTTGTTCCATTTTCCCCGCGTGTCATGTCCACGTGGCGGCAGGCGAACGCGACCTATGATCTAGTACGTATGTGGTCCCGTTTCGACATTGGACTGTACCAGACGGAAAGACTTTAACTGCTGCGTCGGCATGCTTGGGAACAAATGGACCGATGATCTTCACTACTTAGCGTTACGCACAACCTGACGCTTTTCCAGCACGATCCATTCAAACATGGGAAAAAGCTGGATATTTCAAGAAAAATTAAATAGGGCAAAAACCTCAGGTAACGCCTGAAACATTACCAAAAGAAATCTATAATTCAGTTCAGTTTATTGCAAAGCAGCAAAAGCTTTTAACAAGGGGGGAAGGGAGGGAAAGCAACTGGTGGGTGCGTACATTAGACACACAAAATCATTCAAACTCATGTTTTCAACGTCAGGTAAAAGGTTTCAGTTCAAATTTAGAAAAAGGTTTCGGGTCTTTAGAATGGTTGCAGCTGAGGTAAGAACCTTTTTTACCATAAAATTATTTTTCAACAAGATTTCCAGAGACAGGCTTTTCCAATGTAACAATTCAGCATCCCTATATAATGACAATACATTAGACATTCAAAAAGAATATGACATATGTCTTCATCTCAATTCTAATTACAAAGTTGACACATCAAAATGTATAATACCATGATTGCAAGTTTGTTTTTACAACCTACTAAAGAACTTTAAAAAAAAAAAAGAATGTGATTTAAGGACCGGTCATTAAGGGCGGAGGAATTGAAGAAGTGTCCTCCAAATTTTCGATGATCTTTCCCCACCCAGACCATGTAAAAAAAAAAAAGTTGACCCGGCCCCCACCCGAGAATATACTGAGCCCCACCCTCCTCCAACCGCAAAAATTGAGATTTCGTAGACCTTTTCAAGTTAAGTGTTGATGATTTCCTCTGAACTAATTAAAAAAAAATAGTACTGCCGGTCGACAGGTTCCCAGTTGCCTGGAAAACAGCCATGAATTAAAATACGTTCTTGAAAATATTCAAAGAAGTGTTCGTTATCTCACCTCTGGACCGAGACTCATGACTCATGACGAGATAGAATAACTTTTATTTAAGGGATGCATTATTTAAGGGACACTCTGACTAACTTACAAAAAGGCAGTTCGAGTCAGAGTGTCCACGCACGTCACAACACCAACAACATGAAAAATAACCCATGGTGCAAAGACTTTTTTCGAAAGTGGTTTTAAAGAACTATTCATCGGATGGCACTAGGAATAATGTTAAAATCTTATAAAAATTTCCTACATAGGGGCGGTTGGGGTCCGAGTGCTCACGACCCCCCCCCCCCCCCCTCCCGAAAAAAAAGCACAGCGTTTTTTGGAAATTTCGACTGCAGGAAGTGCCGTTTTGATGACAAGAATTGCATTTTTCCTCTAGTTTGGTAAAGGTTTTTTTTGAGCCCCCCTCCCTTAACCCTCTCAACAAATCCTAAAAAATTAAATTCATGACTTCTCCTCCCCGAGATAAATAACAACCGGTCCCTTTCAGAACACTTAAGAAAATAGTTACCTATCATCAGAACTCCTCGACGAAATGTGGCAGGTACTTGAGCAATGCTTACGTGCTACTGTTGCTTTCTAAGCACAATGGCCGAATTCGGGGTTTGTGATTCGCTAACTATGTATATCCCCGCCAAACGGACACTTTGTGGTGATGCTGTCGGGCGGTCGGCAGCTCTCCCTCGTGGCGATAGATTAAAACGTCATTTCCGGGGCGAGACGCTCCCTTCCCTTTCTCCAAATTGGTTTTGTATGGATTGCGCGAGCAACCTTTGCATTTTGCATCGCGTGCCTCGCGGCTAAGAAAAAAATATTGTGGGGGAAGGTGGGGGTCGGGTGTTGGATGCGCCAGTGTGGGGGAAGGGGAAGAGTTGGGAACGTGCAACAGCCTTTCTTGTACCGTAAACATGTAGGTTATCTGCAAGGTCCTCTGTATCCAGGAATAGAAAAAAGATAACAAACAATTCGGTTATTCAGCACATAGTAGAATGAAAGTGGTCCATGGTGGTTGGTGTTCTTTGCTAATGACTATCAGAACGCCAGTGTTTTTGTCGGGGTGGGTAGTTTTCTGGGAAAAAAACTCGTTTTGAACAAAGCACTGGTAATTCGAAGGGAGGACTTCGAGTTGAGTTTATTTCAGTCAGGGAGGACGCTAGAATCACTTTACTGGGGAGGCGACAGTGGGGGCAGCAATTTTAGCCAGGGGGGCGAACCGTAACATTCTACTTTTGAGGTTCCCCTCCCCCCCCCACAAAAAAAAAAGTAAAGTAAAAATAACAATCTCGCAATTCTTTCTCACACCCAACGTTCTTAACTGTTTTTTACACCATATTTTTTTGTAATAGTTTTAAATACAGCTGAAAAAAGGTGATTTTACAACTCTCACAGTAACAACTAGGCTTCATTGATGGAATCTAGGAAAAAATATCCCCGGAAAAAATATCCCCTACAGCAATTTCTTATTGGTCGTACGGTTTAATTCTGCGGACTCCTCTACCATAGCACGATTTACGGACACCCCTGCCGCAGCATGCGTTTTACGGACTACCCTACCACAGTACCACTGTGGAATTGAAGACATTAAAGGGGCACTATTACTGACTGAAAAGGGAACGAAAATACCGTGGCGCCATCTAGTGGCAGTGATATTGTTAACCTGTAAAGTTTGCTCCCAAGTGCACCAAATTTTCACTCGAGGTCGTGGTTTGTCTGTTTCACTGAAAGAAATACCGTAGTGCATTCCTCCGCTCGGTGCAAGCAAATGCTAGATGTACTAGACAGCGCTAAATGTTGCCAAATTCTGCCTACTTTAAGTCTGTGATAGTGCCACTTTAAGGGGTACGGGGTGGGGAAGTCGTTGAATATTAATTAATGGACTAGCTCACTAATACCGATGTCACACAAGGCAGGAGAAGTTTCTGATCTTTTAGTGTTTAACCCTTTTTTTTGTTTTGAGGACTAAAACGTTCCTAAAGTAACAAAAGGGAGGACGGAAATGCCCTTAAGGTCCCCAAGAACGTATGCCACCGGTGGTGGGCGGAAAAAAGGTCAGGGGAAAAATGTTTTTTTTCCCCCTAGATTCTCCTCTGGTATATGGGAGGGGGGCGGGGGGAATCTCTGATTCTCCTCCCCCCCCCGCCATGCTAGTTTATTCCCCTTCAACTTAAATTTTCTTTGAAGTGAGGTTAACATTAATTCGTTTTATTTTTACTCTTTCAACAAACGTTCGTGTTCACTGGAAAAGATGGGGGGGGGGGGGGGGGGGTCAGGCTAGGCTGCCATCCAAATTTTTTTCCTGCGTATGCCACTAATATACCTATCACGTTTATAATACTCGAAGAAGTTATTAGGGAGATAGGTTTCATTCCTTACCACTTTCCTTATTTTTTTGTTAGGGGAATGGAGTACAAACGGAGGTCCACCACCAGACGTTTTTTTATGACAATGGTATAAATTACAATATAGATACTCATAAAGAAGGTGTTTTAATATTGGCCCAAATTCATGTTTTATTTTTTGGGGGGATATTTTTTCCTGGGATATTTTTACTGGGGATATTTTTTCCGGGGATATTTTTACTGGGGATATTTTTTCCAGGGGATATTTATACCGGGATATTTCTTCCGGGGATATTTTTTTCCGGGGATATTTTTTCTGCTTACCTTGTTGATGTGAAGTCCTTCCTGTCGCAGTGAAAAAAACTAAAATAGTTTTTTTTTAAGTAACCGGAATTTTGTTCGTTTATACGTTTTGATTTTGATCTGATGGTGGGGGAAGGCGGCCAGGGCAAGGCGGCCAAAATTTTAGGGGGGCGAGCGCCCCCCTCGCCCTCCCCCCCTTAGTGTCGTCCCCGATTTCAGTACAGTTTACAATGAAAAAAAATGTGCAAAAGACAAACCTGTCACCACAAAATCAAGGGCCGCACACAAAAAAAAAAAACGAAACATTTCCGTTAGTGTTGTACCCAAGACCATTCCAGGCGTTAGGTTACATGAAAAACAGGAAGTGAAGAGAGAACCGATTCTACGAAACCGAGATTTAACCAAATCAGGAGCTTCGTTCTCCCCTTTCATGTCCATAGCTAATACATTGAAACAAATATTCGACCGTTGCCTAGACTAGTAGAAAACTTAATCCATCATCAGAGCCAGGTTAGAGTCCCTGGCAGGTCTAACCTTGGTGGTAAGGCATTCGTGTCCCCACACCTCTTACCAGCGTCATTCCTTGGCCTTATTATGTTCAATGTAATTGTGGCTGGCTGTTAGTGACTCCCCAGTCCTTGCCAGACCCGTTGCTATCACAACAAATTTTATTATTGTTCTTAGAATGTATATACGTGGTCAGTAAACTGTCCGGCCCGACCTACAGCAGTATTAGGGTGGTAGACAAAATGGCCGCCACGAGTGGTCCATTTCATTTCTTCGAGGTCTGTTCGGGAATTGGCCAAGCAATCGATGCATTTTTTTTTTACGGCGAGTCCCGCCATCTACTGCCATAGCGGACACTGACAAAAAGTTTATAGTAATTCAGTAACGTAATCCAAGTAATCAACCAGGAAATAGCTTACACGTACAAATAAATAAAAGAAAATTCCGAAATTTTCCCACAACGCTATTAACTACATAGTTCTTCAGTAAATAGCTGCAAGTTCGTTTAGCCAAAAAGTGTTTCAAGGAGGGCAGCATTTTTTTTACAGAAGATGTCGCATTCGGTTGACGAAAAGCGGCAACAAGAAAAATCAATCGCATCAGCGGCGCTTTCGGCAGCCATATTGCTCAACCCAGTCGCGTGTGCTGTTTTTCATTCAAGATCTGGCTGGTATTACAGTAGAGCTCTGATATAGGTAATGCCACTGTTACTCAGTCAATAGTTTATTTGGGTGAAACTAATATACCTACTTCCAACGAACCAGCGTTAGAGGGTGCCATCGTCAACGAACCCACGTTTACGTTACTGTCAGTGAGTGGCGGTTTATGCAATGACAATTTTCATACGATGCGTGCAACTTGACAGCGTCTATTTATGACAACAAGAAAACAATTTTTACTGTTGTACAAGACGACGGACTGATTTTCTGAATGCCGGCATTCGACGGTTTGTCTTCGACTCGATAACCCCGAAATGGACGCCGCATTGGATTTTGAATTCTCGCTGCGAGCAGCTATTTATTCCACTGTCGTCTGATCACTGCGACGAGCTGTTCTTTGAGCGGGAATACCAAATTTTGGAAACAGCGTGAAATGACAACAGTTTTGTGGCGAAGTTTGAAATTACTGCTGCACTTTGTTCTTTATCCGTGTTGTTATTTATAATACATTTAATTCGTTATCTATTACCGCATTCATTTAGTAGAAACGGGAAACTAATCGTAAGTAAATAACGGTTGACTGGCAAATAGCGTTCAGCGAGCGAGAAGGTATCGTTGCATAAACTCACCCTGATTGATAGAAGGACCAGCTTGGTATCGCTTCTTGGCAATGTACCAAGTAACGACAGCGTAGTTGGGACCTGACTTTCGCCGACTGGTAAATCTCGACGAGAGGTCGCCTCTTCTCCACCCACGGTGGAATCTAACCCGAGCGCGTTCTGGCTCGAAGATCTTTGGCAATAGTTAAGCTTCCCATAATACACTGCTCGACATCCTCTCAAAGTCCGCCAGAGGCCGTAATCGTGAATTCGGTTTTGTACTGGGAATGATAGGTAGAGGAAAAAAAAAGAGTCCGAATGGGTTTATTCGTATTCATCCTCAAGGCTTGCATCGTGGTATAGTACATCTGAAGGTCGATTGCCGTAAAAGCTTCGTTTATTCCTCCAAAGGCTCCAACCTTCTTTTCGGTTATCAGGGACGAATTGAATAAGTCGGGATAGAAAAAAATTCTTTCATCCACATCAAATGTCTGCTCACTTTAAAGTCTTGTTTGTGATGTTCGGTATGCTGGAAGTTTCATCTTCGTGACGTCTTTTCCCGGGTAGTGGCTCAACGACTTTTTATGAGTAAGCCTAATGACTGGCGTTGGCCATTTTTCTACTTTTTAGCACTTAAAACTCAGTGACTCGTAAAATTTATGCCCTTCCTGCTTTACGGGTATAAGTTGAAAAAAAAGGCCGTCAGACGCTTGAGCTCCTCACAGGCAATACAGCTATCTCAATCGGCTGCGAGTCGAAATCGAAGAGATCCGTCTGTCGGCATTAATTTCTACGCGGTCCAGCAAAACAATGGCGACCTCCGTGTCGTGTTTTGGTGATGCAGTAATTAAATTGTTATATCGGACGTACGTAACGTATTCTTACCGCAATTCTTGTGTTTAGTTATTGTGTAAGTGATCCAAATGTCAAACATGCATGTCAAAATGGATGTAATTGCCCTTTAAAGTTTCACGTCCCACCGAGAGACTGACTCATGATGCCTTCTGGTGCCCGTTACTGGAAGTAGGTAACGCTTTACCCCACGTTTTCAGAAAAAAGCGGCAAATTAGCAAACTGCTTTAGCACTGCGTGGAAAAGAAACGCACGGAGACTTAAAATACACCTATTAGTTAAGTAGATATAAATAATAAACTCTTAAGCAAACTTACTGCACGTCAAAAAACCGACGATATGTCTAGGTTGCTATAATTATCTAGGTTGCTCCATTACGCCATTAATTTTAAAGATTGAAAAAACTATTCAAGCAAATTACGTATTGATTTCAAACTGAAGATACGAGCACAGAATCAAGCGGGTGTCTTACGGCTTCTCAAAAACCCGAAAATATAGGAAATATACGATTTTTCCACTAAATATAGGAAGGATATAGAAACTTATAAAAAATATAGGAAATATATTTCGATTCTCGTTTTGAGATAATTTATCATGCCTGAGCTCTGACGAAAAATAGCCAACTGTGGGAGAGCTAAATCAAAATTAGACTGAACAAATTCTTGTAAGGGAAGCTGGGGGACTTTGGGGTTAAATTAGGGTAAAGAGGCTTGTTTAGGTTGGGGGGGAAAGCCTAACCACAATTGGGTCTACTAGAGGCCTAAACGCCAGAAATACCCCTAACTAGGAGACCTAGCAGGGGTTGAAGAGGACCATCCAGTTTTCCATGCTGGCCCCATGCTTACATACGTTTTGGTAACCCCTGACAACCGCGAAATAGCCTGGGTATAATACTGGGTATAATACAGGGTATAATACAGGGTATTTGGTGGGGCCAATGGCCAATCTTAGTCATGTGTGTCTATTCTTACATAGGTGGACATTATCTATGCCTTGTAATGTTATTTCCGTTTCCTGCCTCTAGAACCTTCTA
>JAHWFP010189068.1:4995-19667 GCA_023313725.1 Lithobius niger
CGGGAGAAGAAAAATCGGCTGCGGCAGATAGGTGTTGTGGTGCGTCTTTGCTGGTCTCGTTGGCCGGGACATGAGTGTGCCGGCTGTACTCCACGAAGGGGTTGGGGTTATTTGGTCGTGCCTGAGCGTTCATTGCTGGTCGGAGGGTGCGATGATGGCGGCTAATTCCAGTCTTCCGATGCATTACGAGAATTCAATGTTTCTGAAAGGACGAAAAGAGCCATGGTTCTGCTGACGATTGAGTGGTGAGCCTCGCTGCTCTGTGGCCTCCCCGGGAGGATTTCGATGGTGAATCAAAGGGAGAATTTCTGGCCAGTGGAGGTTGCATCGTGGCGGCAGCATGACGAAATCTGTGTAAGGTTTAACAGCAGGAGTCTTTGGTCTGCCCGAGAGGAGGCCGCGTGGTGTGGGTTGTTCCGAGAGACACGGAAAGGCAGCCACGAAGGTTTCGTTCAGGAAAAACGTGAAAGGATTGTTTGGAAGGGAAAAATACTCACAATAAAAATACGCAATACCAAAAAGTCTTTAAATCTCAGGCGAATTTTCGGTGGCCAATTATCTGCCACCTTCTTCAGGCCTAGCCCAGAGTTCCGTTCACAAAAGCAACTACATACGTCAACGGTAAAACAAATTTGAATTTGGCGATTTTCTCAGTGGGACTTGGCTCCTAAAAAGCAGCACTAGCTGCTTGAGGTAGTATCCTCTTCCTGTGATGTTTTTGTAAGGAATGGTTTCCACTGGATTTCGAGTTGGTGTACCAAGTCTGGGGTGGCAAACTGCATAATTTTTGGGTATGCAGGTGCTTGCTCATTTAGCAGTGGGATTCTGTTTTCTTTGCAGTGTAGAATAGAAAGGGATTCCAGTGCTCGCAGATGATCTTCTTTGCCAGAGTTGGAATGCAGAAGCACTTTCGTGCTTTCCCAGTCTATGCTGTGTTGGGTCTTAACACTGTGTGCTGCAATGGCGCTCTTCTTCATGTCAGCGTTGGCTGTTGCTTGCATATGCAACAGCATATGCAAGCATTTTCAAATTTGTTTTACCGTTGACGTATGTAGATGCTTTTGTGAACGGAACTCTGGGCTAGGCCTGAAGAAGGTGGCAGATAATTGGCCACCGAAAATTCGCCTGAGATTTAAAGACTTTTTGGTATTGCGTATTTTTATTGTGAGTATTTTTCCCCAAAAACCAAAGTAAAACGGCAGTGATGTCGATCTATAAGATTGGAAGGGAACTCGAGGCGGATGAAAGACCTGAAGACAGGGTTGACGGGAAGAAAAGGGCCATAGTGACTCCACTCAGTGTTTAGAGCAGGCAGGCTTGAGTGGTCGGGAAGCTGCCAGAAAGATAATGACAGATTCCGGGAGATGTCTACAGCACACGGTGTTGCAATGTGGTCACCCATCCAAGTACTAACGGGCCCGATACTGCTTGCCTTCGGTGGTCGGATGAGAACCGGTGTTTTCAGCCTGGTATGTCTGTGGAGTGGTGGATCGGGAAGTTTGTCCGTTGTGAAAGTTGCTCGATGGGCAACCATTCTTCGAAATTCTGGCGCCATGTGCCCCCCATGGATTAAAAGCGGTGGTGAAATGACCGGTAGGAGTCGCCATTCCGAAAACGGAATGAGTCCGAGCGGGGAAGGAGGCGGCGGCAAATGGCGGGACCATCTTCGGCTTGAATTTTGGCTTAGTTCCCGTTGAATGAAAGACGGATGGCAGTTTCCTGGTAGGGCGTTGAACGGAGGGACTCGGAGAGAGAGAGCTCTAATGGAGAAAGTTCAACGTCCGTTGAGGGAACATGGACTGAAAAGAGAATGGTCGTACCGTTGGACGCCAGCGGAAGATGTGTGGGAAGTAAGCCAAGTTGAACGGAAAACAAAAGGCGGATCGGTGCGGGATGCGTAGGGCAACCGTGCGGCAAAGGATAGAGCCGTACACGCACTGAGGGTGGGTCAGACCCGGGAGTCAATGTGAAGGGAGCCACAATGTTTTCGTAGACGAATGGAACCAGGAGAAGACGAGCTGCCGTTCGCAACGGTAGCTTGAGACAAACAGATGACCGGCTCTGGCAGCCATCACTCTTATAGGGAGGGCCGCGCATGCGAGGTTGGGTTTCTGGGGTGGCCATTCAAGTCTCAAGCATCCAGGAGCAACGTTGAGGCAACAATGCTAAAACTGACTGGTATTGGACTTTTTCCAGCATAAAGAATTAAGTTATTAAATCAAAGGGATTATTCAAGGATTCGGCAAAGAGTTTGACCATTCTACTTTGAGCGATAGAAATATAAATGTAAACAAATGACGCTCAAACTAAAAATGTCAATACTGTACTCATCAGCATCGCAAATTTTCGATAGGTATTATCCAAAAAAAAAAAAATATTTTCAATCCTCCTATCTTCGTCACACAGCAAGAAACGTTTGAACTACAGTCCAAATTTTGAGGAACAACTCACCTTCAAATGGCATCTGCAGCTTGCAATACTGACGAGTATTGACATTTTCAGTTTGAGCGTCATTTGTTTACATTTATATTCAAAGATTGTGTTAATCAGTTATAAAAACTGATTAAATTACAATGAAGCAGTAAGACTAGCCTTGTGCCAAATGTTAGATAAATGAATCTCAGGAAAAAAAAATACAATTGGCCGGACTGGAGCCTGAATCGAGGACTTTCCCATTGGTTCAGCTTTCACTTGCAGAAGGCTAGTGTTTTTTAATGCAGTCTGCACTGTTTCATTTTTACTGTGGGATTTAGTTGACACTCTGTATAAAACAGTGCAAAACTTCTCATCATGCTGTTGTGGTGCTCATCCGTCTAACTCCATGATAAGTTTTGAACCACCTGTCCAATTCTTTTTTCAAATTTTCCGTAGCCATTCTGTGCCATCTTTATGAATAAAGTCGCTCATTGTCCGCGGCCAAAAATCAAAAAATCCGTGCCGGAAATTTAACTTCCGCGACAACTTCCGCGACAACCATTATATGGGTTTCCACGACTTTCCACGTCAATAACATTAAGTTTCCACGACGTTCCGTGCCCTTACCCCTAAAAAAATTTTTTTAGCTTCGTCTCAAGCACACGTCTCAATGAACACTACTCAGCTACAACAAGCAATGATCGTAGAAACAGCATTGCTATGCATGAATTATATACCAAACACCAGACAGATTGGCTAAATGCAAGCATTCTGTTGAAAGCAAATACTAGCAATGAAGCACACCTCCGAGCCGTTGAAACCATCGCAATCCAACATTTTCAAAATGGTGGTGTGCCTCTCATGAATACTCAGGAACCAGCATATCCTCAAGTGGCTAAACTAGTCACTCCAGATCTGTCGACTCGCCTCAATGCAAAATGGAATAGCTGGCTACTAAGGCCCACTAGGATGACAAGTGACGCATCCAGTGACAACTGAGAAGCACGAGATTTTCAAATAGTGTATATAACGACTGTCTGCAAAATGGACGACAAGTGAAAGTTGTTTATTATCTGAAGTAGTAGTTTCGTGGCCTGAGGAAGGTGACAGACTCACAAGTAACTTTACTGGTGATATCACCGAAAATTCGCCTGTAGTGCAACTTCTAACTGGGAATTTGTGCTGCAATTTTGGTTTGCGTAAATCATACAATATGATTGTAGGTAATTGTTTAAAAAACCAAAGTAGACTATCACTTAAGATTTTCAAGTTTTTTCCAAAATCTGCATTTTCATACATTAATAATATGGCATATTGTTTCCAATGCTACTAATAGTTAGCCTGCTACTAAGTTAGTAACAGGATTATGCCTGTAAGTATAAAATGTTTACAGTCAACACAAAAATGTTTACATGATATTAAGTGTTTAGTGAACAATTCCTTTGTAGAAGTGTTATGTTGGTTACACCATTAAAATATAACGTATCAACACGTATTGTATTGTTTATTAAGTTATCGTTTGGCATTGGCACCGGCATAGTATCGGCATTGGCACAGTATCTGCACATGACCAAAAGTACTGGCACTGGTATCGGAATCGGATAAACGGGCAGCTGTGTCAAACCGGTATGGGTAAAAGTGGCACCGGCACAGCCTTAATTCAAACCATACATCAAACATAATTGTAGAAGCACACACATAATTCACCAAGAGTACTCGAAGCACAGTACTTTCTCTTTTTCTTCTAATTTTCGAGGAAAATTCATTCCTCTTCTTCGGATGTCGGAAAACTACGACTGAAAAGTGTCGCTAATGTCGAGTGTCTATCGTAGTTCGAATTTCGCTCGATTCAGAGTAAACCCACTGATCTTTACATTTCGTACGGAGGTGTCTGAACTCTGTGCAGGTTCCGGTGCTCATCGAGTTTGGCCATCAAGTCCGGGCATACAAAGCCCTCCACCAAATCAAAAGAAGGGCCAGTTAAGTTCATAAGTTGCACTCGGCGAACTTCGATAGACGCTCAACAAGTAGTGACACTTTTCATATGTAGTTTTCCAACTTCTGAAAAAGAGGAAAGAATTCTCCTAAAAAATTTAAGAAGAAAAAGAAAAAGTACTGTGCTTCGAATACTATTGGTGATTTATGCGTGTGCTTCTACAATAATGTCTTATGACAATCACTGTTATGCCGGTTACAGGTTTTTCAAAAACTTACTCTTAGAATTTTTTTTTTACAATCAACCACCTGAACCAACCTCTATTGTGGAAGTCCAAAAGAGAATCTATATATTGCAAAGCCTGTAATCTATAAACCAGCTGCAAACCCAGTTGATGACCAGTATTTTCTTCTGATGCATCCTCCCTGACTTCCTCCTATCAAAAAAAGATAACATTAAATTTTGTAACTTATAATTTCTGCTCAAAAACCATACGCTATAGTATTCTATAAAACATTTGCACTGATGCACTAACCGGCGACTGCGTAAGCAGGCGTATAATCCCATTCATGACATCACTCTGAGAAAGCAGGAAGAGCAGGCCGTGATGTGACTGCATTAAGTGAGTCAAAACATCTTTGATGGCTTCAAAAATGCCAGAATGGGCAGACGTCGCAGGACAAGACAGTAAGACAAACAAGCATTCCAAAAAATGTCTGAAAAAAAAAAAGAGTGTCGGTAAACTGCAATAACAAAGTGTAAATTCTGATGTGAATGTGCAAAAGAACACTTCAATTTTCAGAAAAACACGTAGCATCTGCTCTGAGAAATTCCACTAAGTAATAGTTATTGGTTAGAAGCGAGCCGTTATCGGTTTTTAACCAATGGCTGCGATCATTGGCCCGGTTCTAGTATGCAAAGGTCGAGGGCGTCAGCCCGAGACATTTGCATACAAGATCCGGGACAATGATCGCAGCCGTTGGTTAAAAATCAATAACCATGAGATTCTAGCCAATAACTGTTTTATGCCACGGTTGGGACGTCTAGGTAACTCTTTATTTTATTAACCCATAACCGCCTAGATACGAACGTACGCCTTCAACGTATAACAGCGAAAAACTAAGTCCCAGCGCGAGCTTTGTGAGGGGTCCCCGGGGACCACGAGCAAAGCGGGCAGTCACATCCCAGTGGTCAGCGTCGTCGGCTCCAAACCAAGAGAATGCTGGTTCGAATCCGAGAACCGACCCAAGTACCATACGGACTCTAAAAAAAAAGGGTCTGAAAGTTCTTTCAGGCGGTTATGGGTTAAAACGTGTTTGTGTTTTGTGAATGAAGGTCATTCTATTTTACTTTATGAATGAAGGTCATTCTATTTTAGTTTATGGAGGATGGAGTGGATGGTAGACCGACGAGTCCTTTGCGCCTGTTTGTGGGGGAAGTGGGTGGAAAGGAGACGAAGCGTCGTTTCGCCGTATTTCACGCTAGCCAGCTCGCTAGTGTTCTCGAAGCTTTTCGGAGTGAAAGAACTTTGATAAGAGGCCGCAGGGACAGAATGATATTCTGGGAAGGTAACTAATTCATTTTAAGCATTTATAGTTTGAGAATTGTTTACAAAATACGATAATAGGGTACGAGTATGAATGAAGGTCATTGCATTTTAGATTGTGGAGGGAGGGAGTTAACGCAGTGTGAATAGCTTAGATATAGGCCAGACATGAGTTTGCAGGGATGGGATTTCATTCCTTTTAAGTAAGTGGGTTTGTACGTTTTTATTGCGTTACGTTTTTTTTTTGCACGCTGTATTTGGATGTTGGTGTGTGCGTTCCCGGTCGCGTGATCCGGAAGTGTCAAAAGTCTGGGTTATTGGCAAAAGTGTGGGTTATCGGCAAAAGTGTGGGATAACTTGATAACCAAAAGAACAAAAAAACTTGATTTTGTTTTGTATTGCTTCAACTACCAAACTTTTGTATTGGGAGAGTTACTACGACTTTAAGGCCATTTTTCTACTTGACTTTTACTGTTGGAACCACGATTTTTGGTAGAGATACTCCTGGGTTGAACCTCTGCCCGTATCTTAAATTATAGGCCCCTACAACGTGGCTATAGACTATGCTACTTGGGGGCTATTCTGCTCGAATCTTGCACTTGAGTGGGTATAATTGGCAAAGCAGATATTTCTGACAACCACTATGGCTACCATTGATGATTTTGCACTGGCTGCCTCAGGAAACACTTCGACCGACAACCATCCTATTAGCCGGACCAAAAATCCACAACGGAAAACCATTTACTACGACCCCTCTGGAACCCCTAGGGGGCCACTTTTTACATCAGTTACACCAAACCCAGTGCCAATCTGGGTGACCATGGACATCTCTCGGACCTTCTTGCCACTGCATCTAGCATTATAACCAGACTGGAATGCAAATCCATCCATTATCGACAGTGCTTCGTCATATACCTTCAATAACCATCTTGCCGACCTTGAAGACTGGAAAACCAACACTCAGTCACCGATACAAAAAGACTAAAATAGCAGGGCCTGCACCTGCTTAATTTTAGTCTTTATTGCAAACCGAAAATATACATTACCTGTTTTACATTAGCAGATTTCCCCATTGAGCTGTTGATTCCCCTAGAACTTGAAAGTTGCCTTCCCTGCCGGGCTCGTACCCTACCGCGCATGCGTCGGTCTGCATATATAAACCCCAGCGGTAGTCGACATCATTTCTCCTCCTAGCAGAACCTAGCTCATGGTGGGGAGGCTTGGGTGGGAGTAAAGGTAATGTATATTTTTGATTAGGCAATAAAAACTAAAATTAAGCAGGTGCAGGCCCTGCAATTTTAGTCTTTTTATAGCCGACGAAAATATACATTACCTGTTTTACATTAGCAGACTTTGTAGCCCGGAGGGGGGCTAGGTTCGTTTTATTCCTGGCAGTTAGAGGCCACGTTCCCGCAGTACGAGACGGCAACCCCCAGGCACAGTGCGACCTGATGAAGTCCGATCTGCAGACCCAACCACTTTCACTCGGGGCGGAGGTGCCCGAAAGGACGGAGGCGTCAGTCAGAGCGGAGGTTGAAACTGTTCCAAACGCGTCAGGAAGGAGTGAGATTGGGGATGCGGTAAAGCAAATAGTTATAAAACGTCATTACATGCAGAGGTCAATTCATATGGGGTGCAAGGTAAAGAGATCAAAATTATAATGCATGAAGCCTCTTACCTTGCGGAAGGCGGAGGACGGAAGAGACGGTATGGAGGAGGTGGCAGGATAATCTTGCAAGGACATGTGTAGGCAGGAGACGCTTAACTTGTCCAAAAGGCCAAGGGTAAGTCAAAGCGGTGTTGAATCGAAGGACACAGTAATAGTTCGGAGTAGTCAGAAGAATCGGAGGAAGATGTCTTGGCAGGGACGGGAGCTGGACAGGAAGTCCCTCCGTTCGACATGTAGTTGCTGATATAGTTTTTTTTTTTGGGGGGGGGGGGATCGGAGGTAGTGACACCGCCGCCGGAAGAGTGCACGATGATGGTTTGATTGAAGCAAACGAGGTTCTGTGTCCATTGGATGTGAAGACGATGACCCTTGTAGAATATCTGGCCCAGACGAGGGTAAGGAAACAAACCGGGTAGGAAGAACACCTGTCGATAGGACTGGGCGGAGTGGGCCGGAGGTATTGTTGGCGAGGGGAATGCGTGTGATATCCGTGGAGATCACACAGGCGGACGCCTCGCCGGAGGTAAGTAATTTGAGCAAAGATGGGAGAAGGGTGAGTGTTTTCTAGTCTGGTGTGAGTCTGTAGCCAAAGGTTACCCCCGTTGCCTTGGATCGACAATAGGAGCAGGGTAGGTCACCATCCGTTGATTTCACGTTAGGGTGGATTCCATGAAAACCGGAAGGAAAGATGGTGTGTCGTCCAATTGCCACACGGAGTAGCTGGAGAAGCCAGGTAGAGGAGGGTTTTCCAGAAAAAGAGGCTGGCGATAGTTTGAGGGCGACCTCCGGTTCCAAAGAGCTTGACGAGTGCACAAGAGGCGGTGAAGAGGAAGCGGAGTGTTTGGAAAGCAGAATGAGGTCCAAGGTGGGCGTTACGGAAGGGAGGACCTGTAAAGTAGCGGGGGTTAACGCGTCGATGGATGACGCCGGAGGTGGAAGTGGAGGAGTGATGTAGGGTAAAATGCGATATTAAGTCAGCTATATACCCCCCACTTTCGGTCACGTGATAAAAGTGGGGGTAATGATGCACTTCCGGTCACCTGATGAGAAGTGGAGGTTAATGGCGTCCTTCCACTTTTCTTCAATCTAGAGGAGGGTGGAAAAGTGCTTTTTACTACCTTTTTTTCGTCGATCTGGAGGAGGGTGGGTTGCTACGATGCCACTCACCTGATAAAAGTGGGGGTAATGATGCATTTCCGCTCGCCTGACGAAAAGTGGGGGGTAATGGCATCCTCCATCAATCTGGAGGAGGGTGCTACCTTTTTTTCCGGCTTTCATCGAACTGGAGGAGGGTTGCTACGATACCACTTCCGCTGACCTGGTAATGATCCACTTCCGCTCACCTGATGAAAAGTGGGGTTCATCAATCTAGAGGACTACTTTTTTTCCCGGCTTTCGTCGATCTGGAGGAGGGTTGCTACTATCCACTTCTGGTTAAAATGAGGGTGCACCTGATGAAAAGTGTGGGTTCATCGAACTGGAGGAGGGCAAACCTTTTTTTGGTTGTTTTTTTCGTCAAGATTGTGGACGGTGGAAAAGTGCCTACCCTTCATTCGTTTTCGTCGATCTTGACCTACTATTACGTCAGTCACGAGATCAAAGTGGGGGTAATGACGTAACTTCCGGTGGCTTCCGTCGATCTGGAGGAAAATGTGGGATGTCAATCTAGAAGAGGGCGCCTTTTTCGTCAATCTGGAGGAGGGTGGGAACCTTTATTTGTATCCTGCATATTTTTTAGACTCGCCTAGAGAAGAAAGGGAATTGTAGGGATATGAAAAATTGTTTTCTTAATATAATAAAAGGAATGAAAAGTTTTCTTTCGAGAAAAAGAAAAATGAATTCAAAATCGTTGTTTACGTGTACGTATTGTGGAAACATCTACGCAACTCGACAAGAATTGATCCATCATCTTCCCAACCACCGATCCGATTTTCGACCAGAGTGTTTATTCTTCGAAAACGAGTTGAAAGATGTTGAAGGCGAAGTAACTTGCAAGTTGGTGCATGATGATACGCATCGAATTTATTTCCGCAAAATTGAATATCTCGATTCATCCCTAGCGTTCAATTTACTGTATTGTTCGCTTAAATTTCTTATTACGACTTGCTTAGATCAACTGACCAATTGTAAATTTCAAGTGTGTTTAGAAGCAGATTTTAGCAGGGATTCCAACACAGTGCGAGCCTATTTCTGGTCCCTCTATACAGCTATTTACAACGAATCTGACGTGTCGGAAATCTTGGAAGATGCTTGCAAAAAGATACAACAGTCCGTCGAAACTTTCGAAGAAAAAGGTAGTGGTTGGCGCTTTTTGAAAGTTCGGGGTATAACCGTAAAAGTGGCAAAAATCGATCCTTTTTGCCCTAGTTCTTTCTTACCCTTGCCGAGTGCATTACGCAAGAAAAGCGAAGTTATAGTGAATGCGGAAAATTCTGACCAAAAATGCTTTCTGTATTCAGTTTTAGCCGTAAAATGAAGTGCTACGAAACCGAGGTTAAATATTATGAACCATTTTTGAATATCGTAGACCATTCCATGTTGACGATCCCCCTAAGTCTACGGCAAATTGATTCCTTCGAACGAGTCGACAATTTGTCCATTAACATAATTTCTTACAAGGGACCGATAGGATTACACCTGGTGAGAGTGAACAAAAATATGGAAGGAGAAGTAATTGACCTGTTACTAATAGCCGACGAAAAAGGAAATACTCATTACTGCACCATCCTCGATATTGATAGGTTACTCCGATTTCGAGGTGTTGGTAGTAACAGGAAATTTTACTGCCGTAACTGCTTCGCGGCCTTTGGTAAAGAACAATTCATGATGGAGCACACCAGTAAATGTGTGAGATTGAATAGGGCGCAAGTACTCGCTTTCTTGCCACCCGGCGCCAACACGTTAAAATTCCTACACTACAATAGACGCAATCCTCATCCTTGGGTAATTTATGCAGATTTCGAATGTAGGCTCAGACCCGTGCATACTAGTAGCACCGATCCATCCTCGAGTTCGTCTACTAAAGTCAGTTTGCATTCGCCTACTAGTTTTGGCTACGTCGTTGTTGGTCCAGAAAATGAAATCGTGAGTCAAAAATTCTACCTCGGCGAGGACGCGGTGGATAAGTTTTACGAATGTATGAATAGCGAAATTCAAAAGTTTGCCACGATTATTTCACGACCGAAACATCTAATGATGACTGCCGACGATGAAATTCGGTAATCGAAAACCGATACTTGTTACTACTGCAACAAAGTCATCGTCGCCGTTAAAGTGAGGGATCACTACCACTTCACGGGAAAGTTCAGAGGTGCTTCTCACATAAAATGCAATCTGGAAGCTAGGACAATAAATACTATCCCGGTCGTCTTCCATAACTTGGAAGGCTACGATATGCATCTTCTGATTTCTGCGACGGAAAACTTCCCTTCGGGAGTAGATGTTCTTGCTCGAAGCACCGAGCGTTTCATGAATATGACCATTAAGCGATACTTTCGCTTCGGTGAAAAGGACCTTTCGGTAAGGTTGCGATTTTTAGACAGTTATAGTTTCCTATCTTCCTCGCTCGAAACTTTTGCTAAAAACTACAAGAAAGATCGACCGTTCCCCATCTTAAAAACTTTAGCTGGCTGACGAGGAAAGAAATTCTCGAATTTCGCTTGGCGTCGGTCAAAAAAGATTCGGAATACGGTTATATATTGGAAGTAGACTTGGACTATCCACCTGAGCTACACGAAGATCACAACGATTTTCCTTTAGCGCCGGAAAAGTTTAAAATAATGCCGAGACTCGTGTCTCCCTTTAAGAAAAAAATGGCAGGAAACAAGAAGATCCTTTCTACTTCCAAACTGATGACCAACCTGCTCCCGAAGAAAAACTACATAGTTCATTACAGGAATTTATAATTCTACTTGAAACACGGTTTAATTTTGAGAGGCATCCGCAGAATTCTAAAATTTCGTCAGAAGCAATAGTTAGAATCCTACATAGACTTTAACACTGAGAAGCGTCAACTAGCTACGACGACGTTCGAAAAAGACTTTTTCAAATTGAAAAATAATTCGGTATTCGGAAAAACGATGGAAAACGAATCGGAACGTTTATCCGTTAAATTGACCACCGATCCAAAAAAATCAATCAAGTACAGCACTCTACCACACGCGGATTCCTTCAAAATCCTCAACGAAAATCTCGTACAGGTAAACTTGAAGCTTCGCAACGTCAAGTGTGACTTACCGACTTACTCTGGTTTCTGCATCCTCGAACTTTCCAAACTTACGATGTACGAATTTCACTACGAGTTCATGCGTCCAAAATACGGAGACCGCGCGCGTTTACTTTTCACAGACATCAACAGTCTGTTCTACGAGGTAGAGACTGACGATTTTTATCGTGATATGGAAAGTGAGCTAGATAGGTTCGACACCACCAATTACGATCCGTCGCATCCTCTATACAGCGTTAAAAACATACAAGTCCTGGGAAAAATGAAAGATGAAACGGCGGGCATCCCGGTGAAAGAATTTGTAGGCTAGAAAGCAAAAATGTACTCGTTTTTAGTCGGGGAAGATAGCGTTAGAAAGGCTAAAGGGATTAGTAAAGCGTTATCCAAAAAAGTCTCTGCCACGAAGACTACAAAAAAGCGCTATTTTCGAAAAAATCGTCGAAAGCCACGTGGAGGAGCATTCAAAGTAAGGATCATCAGCTTGCCACGGTTGAATTTTCGAAGTCATCCGTATCTCCCTACGACGATAAGAGATTCATGTTGGACGATGGAATACATACGTTAGCGCACAGTCACTACAGAACCGGCATACCGCACGATTTTGTAGATGACATAATCGATCCGATGGAGGATGAAGAAGCTGAAGAGCGTGCTTCGCTGGTAAAAGACGATGAGGAATCAACCTATGAAATACCAAGACGAAGCGAAGAAGAAAAAATGGTGGCTACTAAGAGGAAAAGAGCCGCTGCTTTTCGTAAGAAATGTGCAACAGAAACTACGGAAGAGAGAAAAGCTAGGTTGGAGAAAATGGTCGCTGCTTTTGCTAAGAAACGTGCAACAGAAACTGTCGAGCAGAGAAGAGATAGGCTGGAGAAAATGGCTGCTGGTAAAAGAAGACGAAAATTGATGTAAAAAAATATCCGTACCAAATCGGTACGGATATTTTTCTCCACATTTTTTTAGACCCGGATCTATTTAGACGGTCAAAGGTTGCTAATGTTATCGGTCCAACTATTAAATTTTGAATCGTACCCCTTCCACTTGACAAAGTAGAGAATTTTTCCATCTTTTCCTTTCTTCTTACGTAGTACTTTTTCTACTAAAAACAAGTCCGGAACAATGTTTTTTGAATTTTCAGTTCGTAGAAACCCCCGAGAATAGGTTCGCCCGAATCGTCTTTTAAAAGGTAAGTTACCGGATCAGTTTTTTGCACTTTGCGAATCGTGAAAACTTCGTTGGTAAAATTTTGGATATATTCTTTATCGAAAATTTTTTTAACTTTAGAAATTCTGACTTTATCTCCTACGACAAACATTGGTTTTTTAGACGGTCCTTTAGGTTTCGCTCGTCTCAGCAACGGTTCGTGCCGCCTGGTTAGTTACTTCCCTCGGTTTCAACTTCGTAGTAGAATGGACGGTGTCGTTGTACTGGGAAACTAACTCGTCGATAATATCTACCCATTTATAATTTCCCCGCCCGGTGAATCTTTTCCACATTCGAGTTTTCAGGGTTCTGTTGAATCGTTCTACCACGCTCGCCTTCATCTCCGAGTGCATAGAGTACATGTTGATGTTGTGACGCTTAAGGAGTACTTTGAAGTCTTTATTGTAGAACTCGCTACCTAAATCGACTTGTAAAATTTTTAGGGGGTGTCACTCCTACGAGTATTTTCTTGAAAGCTTCAGAAACGTCTATACCTGATTTAGATTTAAGGGGAATAGCCCATGCAAACTAGGACATGACGTTAATACAGGTTAATAGGTAGTTAAACCCTTTATTAAGTTTAGCGTACGGTATCATTTCCACCAAGTCAGCCTGCCATAGATCATTTAGGTCCAGTACAATCACTTTCCGTCTCGGAAAATTTTTTCGCGCTGGCTTGTGAAGTTCTTTTACGAGTTTGTCCATTTTTTTTATTTCCCATTCCGAATCTTAGTTTCGTTTTCATGAAAATCTTCTTAAAGATCGAAGCGGCTAGTTTCTCCCGCCACGTCAGGGAAGAATCGTCTCTCACTCTTTGAGCTTTGGAAGCGAGAACTTCATCGGCGACGTGCCGATCTTTTAAATCCGAGCTCTCGGAGTAAGCTATATCGTGTTCTTTGCACGCTTCATCTAGTTGATTAATCCCAGGATCTCCTCGAGCCAATCGTTTTTCCATTTTGGTTCCCGGTCCGGAGTGTTGGTAGCCGGGCAAATGCAGTTCTAGCGGTAACGTATCTATGATTTTATTTACGATTCCTTTCCTAGATTTGATAAAGGAAGCTCTTTTCGTTCCGCATACCTCGCAAAATACAACTTCCATTTGTCTGTTATTTTTTACGGTTATAATAACGGACGGCTCGGGGCTGTTAGCTGTGAGACGTCTACATTTGACGCAGTACCTCATCTCGATAGTTCTTTTGTTTTATACGTATTTTTTTTTTAATCTAAACCTAAATTTTGATAAGCCACCCTTTTATCCCGCACAGTTATGATTGTCTTTCCCGTATTTCCGATAAAATTTCGACCATCTCGTTTCTATGTCCGTCGTGACCGGCCGATGCAGATTCGTACAAAAGCCTGAGTCTCTTTATCAAGTCGCTAGGATAGTCGTAATATTTATAATCTACATTGCTACCTGCCTTTTTAACCATTCCACCACTTTTTTTTTTTAGATTTTTTCTTCATATCCTCCCAAATCTGACGAACCATCGTTACATACTTGGTGCTAAGATTAGATTTGGGTTTACGAGTTTTTGAATCGTTGTTGATAAAAATGGCGTTGGTATTTTGTAACATGTCTGCGTATGCTGCTTTAACTTCTGGTGAGTAGGATGATTCTTTCAACTCTCTAGAAACTAGCAAACTCCAAAGCCTGCGTCTCCCCGTACACTGCTTCCCC
>JAHWFP010189070.1:15958-30613 GCA_023313725.1 Lithobius niger
TTAATTGGTAATCCATATAGGCTATTTCATTCAGATCCACTTGAAACAAGTTTTAAATAGATCATAGTTGATCAGGTAAACTGACTACGTCGAAGAAACCGGATGTTTACAAAATTATCTTTAAAATTAGATACCCGAAAGGTGCACCTACTACCAGCAAAATGGAGGATACAGCTTGAATAATTTTAACAGTAGTAAAAACACTGGATTCGAGTAAATACTGGGATATTGTTATACTATAATAGTA
Organism: Lithobius niger; assembly: GCA_023313725.1. Lineage (NCBI taxonomy): Eukaryota > Metazoa > Arthropoda > Chilopoda > Lithobiomorpha > Lithobiidae > Lithobius > Lithobius niger. The sequence goes on from JAHWFP010189070.1 coordinate 16,206, forward strand.
ATAAAGTATTTTTAAAAAATAATTATTTTAAATTTGAGAAGACGATTTTTTTTAATGGCCTAATCTGCATTACTTTTTCCTGATTGTCCGCGCATCGAGCAACCCGCCGATACCAGCTAAGACAAAAGACAACGCACTTCGTAGCAAATAATTAAAACGTTTCTCGTTACCGCATTTTTTAGGGATTTGTATTTCTAAAAAAAATTACGATTTTGACATAAAATATTTTTAAAACCTTTTAAAAATCACAACCCGCTTATTCACTGTCCAGGATTACTGACTATAAAAATAATCCACGTTTTCTGTTGCCGTTTGCTCAGCCCTTGCGACTGAGCTCCACAACAAAGAAATCTTGCAAGGAGCGTAAGTTACGCTACTAATGCTTCTACAATCATCGATTTCTTTAACTAACAAAAGGTAAACGAGATAGCAAATATAAGTTTATGTACTTTTACGTTAAATATTTAATAAAAGTAACTAAGATACACAATGTTCAGAATTAACCAAATTTTGGCTGGTTTAACTTTTGGCACGTGCTCCGGTAGGACCAGCTGGTGCTTGGTTCCCGTCGATCGCTAGACGACTTAAACGCAATGCACTAGACATTAATATTAGTATTTAAAAGAATTTATAAATTCTTGGTATTGAGAGGTGACAAGCCTTGGCTAGTTGATCTGAAAACCGAAGCAATTTACAAAACTGAAACTCGCGTTTGGCAGTGAAGTTGACATCGGTATCGGCACATAAACCGATCCGATTATCGGATGAAAAATATCGGCCGATGCCGATACCGATCCGATGATCGGTCGATCCCTAGCTTACATACATAGGTCGGCAAATAAATACAGATTCAAACCTACTTATGTTGCCTTTTGGATTTAATGTCAGACTGCCTGAGCGGGAAATGAATCGTGGGTCAATTCCCGCTCAAATGCAAAATGTAAATAGGTTTGCATTTGTATTTATTTACCAATTTTCGATCCCATTTGGCTTTCTGTCCTGTTTATACGTAGATCGATGGTGTGATTTTTTGATTTTGATTACTCTAACTCATCAACCTAGCCTCGAACTATTTGGCTTTGCTTGGGCCGTTTCATCGGTGTTCCTAGGGAACTCTCATGAAGCTTGCTTTTCGTTACTGCTTTGTGTATGTCATCAACAAATGAAAAATTTATTTTAAGCTTTACTAATACATGATTAGAACTAATACGCTATTACCACACTCGGACAAATACTGAAAAGTCTACTTAAGTTTAGTGGTCGACCGAAACCAAGTTTTTCACTTTCGGCCGAAACCGATACTGCCGAAACCAGTTCTTTAATTTCGACCGAAACCGAATTCGTTGCCAAAACAGGCAAATCTGTTTAGGTCGAAACCGAAAGCAGTACATCAGTTTCGGCCGAAACTGAAACCACAACCGAAACCGGAACCAGAACCTAACCTGAATGTTATCAGTTTTAATAATTAGACAAAAGCAAAGATAAAATAAAAAAATCATGAGTGTGTGGTTTTTCGTAGACAAAGTCTAGATTGGAAGGCACAGCCTGGTTTACCCATTTCCCGCCATATGCTGAGCAAATCCACGTGCCCCCTCTCACTACCCCCCCTCCCCCCCCCCCCCTTCCCCCAAAAATGTTTTAGAATTTAAAAACAACTGTCAATGTGGAAAGACTTCAAAACTTTCGTTTGCATTTTTTTGGGGGTCAATTGTCTTGTTTTAATTAAATAGCCATTAATTCGTGTAAACGAGGGAGTCCAGAGCACTGGAAAAGGGCTTCATTAAATAAGCTTTGCTTGAAAAGGTGAAGATATATCAAAGCATAAATTCCCCTAATGCAACGAAGCCATAATTTGATTGAATGTGGATTGAAAAAAAAATTGTTTTTAGTATTGATTAGCATGGGCATGCAGATTAAACCAAAATCTGTGACGGCGCCCCCTGTGCGTTCCTAGGCTGCAGCCTAATTAGTCTACGTAAACTGGCTACTGCTGGGAGATGGCACTTGGTTTCGGCTTCACCGAAACTGCAGCATAGGATTCGGCTGCAACTGAAACCATGACCGAAAGAAGTCAAACCAGTTTCGGCCGAAACCGAAACTGAGCTATAACTTCATGGCTGAAACCAGAACCGAAACCGAAACCTAAAATTTGCCAGTTTTGGTGCTGAAACCAAAACCGAAATTCGGTAGACCTCTACTTAAGTTAGCAGCACGAGTTTCAGAATGAGGTGATCTTCGAACGTTTTGTGCTTCGTTTTTTACTTCTGAAGAAGGTGAAAGGACTACCACAAACCCTATGTGTAATCACCGAAAATTTAAGTGGACTTTTCAGTATTCGTCCGAGTGTCGTAATAGCGTATTAGTTCTAATGATGTCATCAAATTGACACAGTAAAAGTAGTAAACACCGGTTACCGTTTTTCCCCGGCTAATACATGACGTCATGTCGACAGTTACCAGGGAACCATCTGTAGGCAACTCTTGGGTCAAAATCGCTCCAACACCTGAGCCCGTCACAAAATATCTCCCAGGGCTTGGCTGAATCTGGCCTTCCTTGACCACCATTTTAAATGTGGCCTTGAGGTCTAAATCATCAACGTACACTACGGCTCCGTAATGGTAAATAAATTCGATCACATTTGACATGGTCCAACAGAAATTAGCGCCCGAATTTTTGAGCCCGAACAGTGCTCGAAGAACACAGTACTGGCGCTTATGCGTGATGAACAAGGCGATTTTTCCACTCTCTTCATCCATCGGCATGCGCTAGTAGCTGTTGCTCGGATCGTGCTTTTTATCCTAGAAATTGACTAAAAGCTTCTTCATACATTCAAGGAAATCAATGTTTAGTCTCTGTGAATCATGGTTTTCACTACTATCCTAAAAAATACTTACCTGTAATTTTAGCTAATATTTAGAAAAACCTTCTGTCTTAAACTCCCCCCCCCCTCAAAAATAAAGATCAACACTATAGATCATTAACCCCGTTACCGCCAGGGGTTGCACATTATCGCCACTAAGCGCGCAGCCTCATTCTCTAATATGTTTGTTTAGGCGAGACTTGTTGCACTTTTAAGACATCTGAAGCGAAGTAATATTCGTGTAGATGAACCTGCTTTGTTTTGAACCTTTCCAGATGTATTAAAGCCAGAAAGAGTTCAGTAAACCTTTGTAACCTCCGATTATGGTACACTCCGAAGGCACTGCCCACTGACACTGCACATCAATGTACCAGCTCAGCCTCCACATGGCTTGTGTGCTGGCAGTATGCGTTTTGTGTACTTTTTGACTCCCAAAGTACACAGTGTGTGCCAACAGTACACAGTTATTGTGGAGGCTGAGCTGCTATACACTGATGTGTACTACCACTGCACCGCATCTTTTCAGAGTGTAAAGGCTAAGATATCACCAAGATAGAGCCTGCTGATGAAGCCTGGTAATTTCTCACAGTACTCTTGAGTGGCATATCTGTCAGACGCTACGTTTACTTTTCCAGTCAAAACACATTGTAGCAATGCACTTTGAAAGACGCCTCAAACCCAGTCCGTGTTTACAAGGTGGGAGAACCCTTATTCGATTAAGGAATGCCGATTTGTGCAGAAACCCCTTCTTCCTGTTCAGTAAGGAGTGGATGCATCACACCACTTTTACTTGCATGAAGATTAGGGATGGATCGGTTTTGGGTTTCACGTTTGTTAGGTTTTCAATTTTTTTGCCAAAACCTCAGCGGTTATCTTGGCTGAGCAGTGAGAGAGCTCAGCCTAGTTGCAGGAGGTTTGCGGATCTGGTCGAACCCCTGGAAAGGGGTCTTGGTAAAGTCCCCACCAGGACTGCCGGCCAGGGTAGCATGAGAGGCTACAATGCTCCTTCAGCAGCTATGGGAACTTATTCTGACCGGTTCAAATCCCTGGGTTCGCCCTCCCTTTACCAGATATTTCTTCTCTCAAAAAAGGCTGGTAATGTTCAAAATTGAGCCTGTTCAACCAAATAAGCATTAAATTGCTTCGGTTGACTTAAGGATCAAAGAAATTAATTTAAAAAAAATTCGGTTTTTTTAGAAACTTAAAAAATGTTTCTAAAAACATTTTAGCAAATGAAAAGTATTTTGTTTATGACCAACTTTTTCTGTATTGTAAATTTCGAGGTTCAGTTAGGCTACACTAAAAGCACAGACACTTAACTTATGCACATTTTGAAAAAAATGTATATAAACTTTGCACGTGCAGCCGTCTCATTCACATATTAACTAGGCCTAGCTCAAGGCCGAGTGATGTGTAGTCATCTTGTTGCTCCAAACGCAGTAGTTGAACGCAGTACGAGGCCGGATGAGATACTCAGTCGCACACACAACGTGAGTCTTCCAAAAACCGACAAAACTATTATTTTTTAAGGTGTAGGTGGTTTTTATGAAAACCGAAAATCGCGATTCGGTTATCGAAACTGATAACCTGGGTCTATTGTACGCATTAATTATAGTTGTATGCATAGCCACCAGTAGCGTGCGTTACTATCTTTGTGTAGGGCCGTCCCTTATGCTCTAACTATGTTGCCCTCACTCTGGTATCACCCACGCAGTATGTAGCCGCAACATACATACCAAATACTACTGGCAGCAAGACAAGTTGTGAAGGTACCGTGCTAAGCATGTCCGCCATCTCGGCACGTACCAACCTTTCAATGTGCTTCCAAAGTCGCATGCAAAGGTTAAACCACCTTTCAAACAGTGCTGCCTGATCGAAGGAAGTACTACGGACAGAGAGTTAACACGACCAGCGGAAGCGATGGGTGCACAATTTGAATCCCTTGGAGTTGCTTTCAAGTGGTCAAGTTAATGCAGTGATTGAAATTGATGGGTCCCTTTACAGTTGCACGTCAAGCTTATTACGCAGCTATAGGCAGAGCTCTGCCACTGCTCAGCCACCAGACTTGAAGTATGCTTGCAGTTTTAAACTACTTCCACCATGGGACAAAAGCCCGAGCCGGGCCTGGAAACATTCGCAAATTTGCCCCAACTTCTCCGCATACACACCCAACACTGTATCCCAGCTGAACACCATATTTCAAATCGTGGTAAGATACGTCCGGGTCCTGACCCCAACGCTGTCTTCCAGTGTAAAAGAGCATGGAATTCAATCCTGTACTTTGTATTGATTTCACACTACTAAATTCGTCTTGCGTTCACCATTTCACACTACTAAATTCGTCTCTCGCCGGCCGCTTATTTGCGAGCGAACTTGGCCGCTACAGCAAAGCGTGCTGGCGCGCGCCAAGGGATTATCCCCGCGCATTATCTGTTTACCTGCTCAAAAGACCTTTCTTCCTCGTGCTGTTCTCCTTTTCACTCCTATTGTTGTGGGATTAGGACTGCACGAGTCACCCCTCCGCTAGATGCAGAAAACACGGCCGCTACGAATTTGTAAATGTGAAATCCGAAACGAGCTGCCCAGGGCTGGCTCTCATTCGGTGCGCGCGTGACGAATTTAGTAGTGTGAAATCAGTATTTGAGTATTGTTCCAACGCTTATAGCACTGACATACAATACGAGAGAGAGAAGGAGGGAACTACAGAAACTTTGCGAATCCTGTAAAGTGAGAAAAAACCGAATTAAAGTCCGGAATTTCAATCACTAGTGTGGAAGGAAAAATTGGTGTTGGGTTTCTCGTTGAAGAACTGTGGTTTTTGCTATGGGCATAAGTTGGGGCCAAAACACCAAATGTGGTTTTCTTGGTCCAGTGTGGAAGTAGTAGTAGCTAATATAAACCCTAGAAACGATGTGACGTAGGCCTGCAGTTTTAGAATTACTGGTCTGTCTGCGTAGACCTAAAACCAAGATTGGTGGAACGATAGTAGTAAGGTTGGTCACTCCCAACTCATTACGTGACGTCACACGAGGCACGCATACTGGAACATTTCCGGATTGACTTGCGCGCATGTGCGTAAGCTGTTTAGCTGTGTAGTGACGTCAGCGTAAGGCAGCAAAATCAGCAGCCAATGGGAAAACAATATGCAAAAAGCTGGGAATAGACCCTCCCCCCCTCTGCCTAAAACCAAGGGTAATATGGATAGCTAAAACTAACCTATCTAACCTTGCTTAAATCTATAAAAAAAATGATAAGAACAGTTGAAATGTTGTGTGTGTGAAACCGGAAAACTAGTCTTGGCCTATATAATTAAAAACACTGGAGCAACACCACCTTTAGTGCTGAAGGGATACTACGCAGCGTCACAGTTATACCGAGTTTATTTATGTGTGAAATTCGTTGGATCCACAGAATTTTAAACGAAAATAATAAAATTCTGATTACAGTAAGAATGGGATAACCTCACGAAATCTTTTTTTTTTTTGCTGTTCCCTTTTAATTTCCCGTGGTTCATTTTCATTCGGGCTGTACCAGCATTTCTGTCTTGTTAGCTTGTATGTATTACTCTTGGTTAAGTAATGTGTGTTAATTACCGCCATCAAATGATCCAAGTTGAGATTATTGCTAACCAACCGCTTCTACTAACTACTGCCTTTTGTAAATAGATAGAGAAAAGGTCAGGCCAACAGAAGGTGAGCAAAGCAGGAAGGGGTAGGTGGCGCAGTCTGCCACCTGACTGGTCTATTGCCGAACTTGCTTCATGAGCTGTCAGCCAGGCACAGTGCCAGGCAGGAAGAAATACCTGTTGGCTTAGCTATGCGAGGGACATTGTACCTTTGCGACCTTGACCTGTTCTAGCTCTGCCATAAAAGCTATTATATTGATTTAAAGGGAGGGTAATACCTTGTGGTTGGCTGGTCGGTGAAGGGTAAATAAAAAAAAAAGTGTTAATGGAAGGGGGAGGAAATAAAAACAGGTCGCTAAATTATTAATTTATTTTCTTTTATTTATTTATTTTTTCGTCCTAACTTGGCTTTTGTCGCACCAACGTTCCCACTGCATCAAAAGTGAAGTGTTCCGCATCTTTTCACAGCTATGGAATTTATTTTTTTAGTAAATTGTGAAATACTTCGCAATATAAAAAAAAAAAATCAAAAAGAATGTGCTGAATGCAACACTGACAATAATATTGTCCTTATTAGGATATTTTTATGTCAAGCGTAGCATCCCGTTGTCTTGAACGAATTGTCTGCACCTTTGTTTGGGATGATACCTATATTGCAGCTGCAGTGCTACAATTTTTAACGGGTGAACAAATGTTTTCAAAGCTTATAATTAGTATATTCTAAATACGTAATCATAATACGCTGATGTGTGATAGGTAAGTAAAACTCAAACAACACGAAATATGCAATCAGAAATATGTAGCCTAATCAGAAATATACTATAATCAGATAATGCTCTCGTGTATTGAAAAAAAGTATTTTATCAAATTAAAAAGAAAGAAAAAACTTTCTTCCGCGTGGGTCGGAATTAAAGGAAAGGTTGACGTCCAGTTGTGTCTTTAGGGCCCATAAACTTTTATTGAGCAAACAATATGGACTGAGTTTATAGCCTCGTAAAGGCACCCTTCTTCCATTAAGCTACCAGTAAGATGGTTTTGTTCTGCTTCTCAGAAACCAATTTCACCTGTGCTTTCCCAGATTCCTTTTGAGAGGGATGCCAAATGTACCGTCTTAGTTTTTTTGATAGTGATAACTAGCTGTTGTGCCTGGTTTATATGGTATTCGGAAGTTGATATGACGTGAGAAATCTTTTGAAAAGTTAGTACATGGACCACCAGCAAGTCTTTTCTTTGTTAGATAGGTTTCAAGTTGGCTCTTTTCTGCCGTTTTCGGTGTGCAGCGTCCTACTGACGCATACAGTGAAACTCAGGTCACCTAGCCCCTAGGGTTTCAACTCTTCACTAGAAGAAAGGACTTTCTGTATGCAGAAGAATTTCGTGTTTCCGGATGTCCCGGGTTCAAGCTTGGCGCAGCCTACCCCCGAGCATGTGAGAAAAGAAACTCACTCATGCTCATGTCGATGACTGCATGTAAAAAAGTAGGATTTTCCTAGGAAAATATCCCTTTTCCTGCTGAGATAACTTCAGCACCCAGAAAATGGGTTATCTAAATATTTCTTTAATTTTTTTTTTGAAGTAGCCTAACATCTGGGTTAGTGGTGAGGGTAAACGGTCGCAGAGAACACGGTTAATACAGATGCAAACCTAGTTCCATCACCCATTTGGTTTTCCGTCCAGTTATGGTCACCAAATTTACCAAGCAAAGTGATGTTGACACAGCACGGATCAGCCTAAAGCTTGAATGCTGGCGGTAAACTGATAATGAATATCATTATTTGATATCTCTGTATACCGGGATGAATTTGTACTTTAACTAATAGCGAGACGATCACAGCTAAGCATGGTTAGTTGCTTTCTTTTAGAACAATACAAAGATACATCTGAGGACTAAACCTACCCCGCCCTTATAAGCCAAAACCGAACCTCATCCTGCCATTCTGATGACATGTTTTTATTTAATTCGTTTAAAATTGAAGAAAAAGTGAACGCATTAAAGAAAATGAAAAAGTTTCTGGGGCTAGATCTATTTCAACCTTTGCCGTGAATGTTGAAATGTGGAGTTTCAATACAGCCTCGTTGCCAGTAATAAGAATCCACATGTGACTTGTTAATCAAGCTCATTGTCAAACGAATCTGGATTTGCACAAGAGCAATACAAATTGTTTATGAAACGTTGGACTGCCATGCTTCCTATCTTATTTTGTTGGTGTTTATTTCCACCCTAAATTCCTCTAACTTTGTTTAGTTCAGAAACTTGTTGTTGAGGAAATGTAGAAAACAGTTATTACACTATTATACATACAGATGCTTCAATGACAGATGTTGCATAGCGTTATGGTGTGGGCAATTAAAAGACAACAAAGCTCACTTTTTGTTCTGGAAAAGGCTACTTTTCTCACCATGTGTGCTGTTATCTAGCGGTTGCTACATTTTTTTTTAAAGACTGTAGAAAGTTGCAAACTCTTAACTTCCTTAGTTGCAACATAAGCAGGTATTTCTACAATGATGAGTTAACTTGTATTTTCTTTTTATCAGGAAGACCAAACAGCTAATAATAAATGTTTGTACGGATCACAATTTTCGTCGTTATTTGCTGAAAGCACAAACATTTGTGGTTTGTTCACATGGCTTTGTTAAATGCACAGGTTCCGAACACTTATTATTTTGCTTTGCTTTTGAAAGCTTGTGAAGAAAAGTGGTAAACACAACATTAAAATCTATCAATAAGAAATTAATGTCGGTTCGGCCTTATTTAACACAAATTGGCCATTAGAAAAAATATTATCGCCGTCCTGCCCAATTTAATCATCAGTTGGCGAGTGTACGATAAATTTCTACACCTATACAAATCTCGTTTAGATAATGGAAGATTTAAAATAATGGCTGATTTAACGGGGTAATGTAAAGTCGGTGCTTGTACAGAAAGATGGGGCAAAATCATGTCTCTTTAAAATGTTTGACTTTAAAAGATCCCTTTTCATGCGACAACAAAAGTCGTGGCCTTGTGGACCCTTTTCATGCAACATCAAAAGTCGCAGCCATGTGGGCCATGTGTTAACTCTGACTCGATTTTGTCCCAAAGTTTCTGCATTCGCTTTGAACAGCATACATGGATTTCAGAATTTTTATGTTGGGACTTTCCGTCGTGCTACCTCATTGTAGAACGCCACTAGTAGCATGATGTATAGATTGGGATGAGTATGAAATCTTTCATAATTTGGGGCCCTTGTTAGGGCCCAGATCACTGTCAGTGCTGTATTGGATGGTGCTACCATCATAATTTTGATGTAAAGTAATGAAGTCCTTACGCAAATGACGTCACACAAATTTTGCCAGTGTTCGGCTGCCTTCCTGCTACGCTCCCCCCCCCCAAAAAAAAAGACGTCACAAGCACCGAAACCTCTTCCCCTTGGCTACCGATGAAGTGGGTGACAATTTGGTAAAATTCAGCGATTTTTTTTCGTGAAATTTATGAAATTAGTTCGAATTAATCCTAATTTTTTAGATTTTTTTTGCTCTTTATCCCATCTTTTTGGTAGTTATTCCTATACACGTGACTTCGGAAATTTACTGACCCCCGCCTCCCCATCTCCGAAACTATTACTCCGTGAACGTGGCGGCAAATTTTATGCTTGCCTAGCCGAAGCCAAGCCAGCTCTTACATTTCTTCAAATTTAGTACAGTTCCATAGTTGCCTTAACCCATGGACGGTGCAAAAAATCTCGTGTAGATTGCAGAACTGGGGGTGGTGCTGTCCAGACGCCGTCCGTGAACTAAATTTTTGCCTCTAACGTCTCCATGTAGAAGGGTTCTACAGAACAAAACCCCCCCAATTTACACACTCGTGCTAATACTAAGTCACCACTTAGCACAACAGTCAAATGGAAAATGATCTTCCCCGTAGTGGACCGCGACCATACCTCAACTTTTAGGTACTAGACTGCAGAAAAAGCTGCCAAGTCGGGCCTCAACCTAGTAGTCACGACTTGGTTCCAGCACTTTAGCAGCAGACCCCAACTGGACACTGCGTTTTTTAGTCATGGTCGAACTCTGAACTTGAGATCGCAACCTGACCCCTTCTTTCTGTCTGTAAATGCTCATTGCTCAGGACTGTGCTTTAAAACCAGCGTTTCCACCCGCAGTAAGAAGGTAGACGAAGGGAGGAAAGGACAACAACAGCGTCACAAATGGTGTGATGACAGAATAAGTAATTTAACTGATGAAGTCCTCATATAATCACCAAACCGAACCCTGACCTACCTCTACTTTCCAATACCACTCGGAATGTCAACTGTCTCCCGGACTAATTACATTAGTGAAAATTACAATAAGCCAACAAAAAATGAAAAAGTGCACGAAAAATAATTGTATAATTGTTCGTTATTTGTGCACTTTTCAGCTTTTTTGCGTTAAAACTTATTCCAGTGCTTGCTCTTATAAAAGCTATTGTAGCGCGTCATCAATAACAAATGACACTTCATACATCAGTCTAACTGAGAATTATTTTTCCAACACTGATTATACCTATTTTACCTTGTTTTGACTCTAGTTGACTTAACCTTATTTCACTTTTTAAGTTGAAAGTACTTTAGGGGAGGAGTGGATCCTGGGACCTAGTCACTTTGAGTCACAATTACAAGATACTTCGTAAGTCGATTAAGCCACAACATTTATTCTCTGTTATACTAGACTTTCTGCTTCTTTTAAGGAAAATATAGGTAACATTTGCTCACGTGAATTTCAGGCAGTGTTCAGGAGTCAAAGTGATGTAGGATATTACCGATTGCCATCAGTGCTTAAACGCTCCTTCTCACAGTGCTTTCATTTCTTATGTTGTTGTGGTGAGACGGTGGTTTGAGGTTAAGTGACTTTTATCGCTTTCACACTGGACCCTGAACTGAACATTGCATTTGGTGTCTGGCCCCCGACCTGTATCCCCAGGCAGAACCATGGTTTCACAAAGAGAAAACCCAACACCCTTTTTTCCAGACCCCTTCTATACTGGACCCCGACCGCAGAGTGCTGGCTTGAGTTGATTTTTATCTTGTTACAACATTTGCAATCTTACTTTCTCTGCTCCCTCTCCCGTACCTCAGCTTTGGAGTAACTCTAGATGTCTGGGCTTAAGCTTCGGTTTAACTTCACTGGAAAAAGGCACTACTAGCGCAGCTTTGCAACTTTCCACATCAGCCCCCGACCGTCACTTTTGTTGGGGGTACTGCCCAAGTTAGAACTGCGTACTCGGGCTAGCTCTTCTGGAGAAAGTCAGCAATGGCTAGTCATCTCTTAGCACAGGGGTCCCAAACTTTTCAAACTGAGGGCCATATATAGCACAGTTGATTATCTTTCGCGGGCCGGATTTTTTCTGTTTGGTCCTAGCGAGTTCCCGCAGTGCACATCCACCCCTCCCCACAGGTGTAGTGTGGAGTGTCCTCCCCAATACCAAACACTGGTTATATTGTGTTTTGGAAATTAAGAAAAATAACATTATTTTTCCACCCCCTCCCTCCAGGCACCACTGTTGGGAACTGTGGGATTACTTCTCACTTGGCAATTCATGGACGTTCAGATTTAAAAGGAGAAACTCCAACGCGAAGTAATGCATGCAGATGGTCATCAGCCATTCCTGAACAAAACAGAGATCTTCCTAGTTTCAAAAAGTAACCCCCGCTTCACTCGGGGAAAAGAAAAATATACCTTCAAGACAATAATCAACTGAAAAATCGCATTTAGTACAAGTAAAGCATGGGCCGGACAAAAGTGCTTCGCGGGCCGCATCTGGACCCCGGGCCGTAGTTTGGAGACCCTGGTCTTAGCACAGCAATCTAAAGGAAAGTAGACTAGAGGTTAGGTGCCATAATGGATCAGTTAAAATAATTTCAGTAGTAGGCTGTGTGGCAACTTGCTCCATTAAGAAATTTGCATTAAGTTGCAACTTTCCAGTGCTTATGAAGAAGGATGCGTTGAGAATCGTTTTAGACTACTGTACTCATTTAGGCTATTATACAGTCGGTTACATTACACGCTCTATGTTCATTGCCAACAAACGCAAACTTCAGCATCCCAATGGCATCAAGGGTTCAATGAGAGAAGGGATTACAAGCACGTTACCAGCTTCATCCTTTTTCACATTTCAAAATCACACTTTTTTCGTACACCAAACTTGCTAAATTTCCAGATTTTCACCTTCTATTTATACTTTTACTTCTTTTTTACTTCTACTTCTACTTTTACTTTCTTTTTTATTAGGCTAGTCTAGTTATTGTAGCTAAAGGTACATTCCTCCCGGTTGGCTTTCTTTACAGCTCAGTTTTGCTACATTACTTCAGACTTGTGTAAATGGTGCAAATGCATTTTTCAATTTTTTTTCCCTTCATGAGAGAAACGAGAAATGGTTTTGCCACATTTACTCTAACCTATGTAAATGTTGCAAAAGCTATTTCGTGCAGGATGCTTGAATATGGTGAGAAGGTATGTTCTTTTAAGTTAAAGGTAAACGAATATTTTTAACCTTTTTGCTCTATTGATTTTGTAAGCAGTGGCACATCCAGGGGGTTTCCGAGTTGCGCGAAAACTCCCTTTGCGGGGATGTTTTTGCTGGTTCCCTCCACTTGGATATAGCCTAGGCTAATGCTGTTTACCGCTTAGATACCACTTAGTTTAGTTTTATTAATATTTGAATTGTCAAGTATAGTGTGCACTCACCAGAGGCTAGAATGGTACCAAATAGTCTAAAATAAATCGGCTTCATGAACAGAGTCCCAGTTCTTGGTGCTTCCCAAGACATGCTAACTGTAAAACCTCAGAACTTGAAGGGGTGGGTGCACAAATTATTTGCAGGAAACTATCTCCACAAAATACTGCAGGTGCCCTTGTACGCTTATATTCTGTATTTTTCTTTCGTTTGCACTTTCTTTCGAACTTCAAAATTCATCAATTGCTCGTTTGCAGACGCTATAGTTTCCTTTGTTTTCTCCATTTTTTAAAGCATTTCAGTGGTAACCTGCGTGGGGTTAGGTTGGCATAGAGTTTGTTACTGAAGAAATTAAGATCCGTATTGCAAAAATGGGTTACATTAGGTTATCATGTGTGGTGCTCTGTTGTGCCATACAAGTAAAATCAAATATGGATTATGAAATTGAACGATGGTATATACGGAAGTAAACTATTAAAAGTCAGATTGTGCATGGGTGCAGTTCTAACATCTGTTGCCACTATTGGAAATCTGAACACCCATCATTGTTTCCTGTGTTACCCGCATATTTATTCATGATGGGTAGGGATTTGCCGATATACCGACACCGATTACTGTCAAAACGGAATGCCGATAGCTGCCGATATTGACTGCCTATATAACACTAAATAATGATTATTTTGCAAAAAGTGAAAGTGTGATACACTTTATGCTAAACTTATATTTAACATAGCCTCATAAAAATATTAAAGAAAATTTAAAAAATTTGTAATACAAAGCTCTTTTTCCCTGCAGCTATTTTCCCCAGACTTTACCCCACAAAAAAAGTGCACGCAGCCAAACATTTTCTGCACAATTGTAAAGATGTAAAAATCTAAATATGTGAAAATATTGATATTAATTAATGAACATACGAGCACTTTATGATATATTAGTCCTAAAATACCAGTAAGCAGCAGTTTTTCTTATCTATTTGCAGGCGACGTTTGTTTAAAACTGTAAGTTAAATGGTTTTTAATACGTAACTTCAGAACGGGTGGAGCTAACGACTTGTGGTTTGACCATTTGAAAGCTGGCGAAAAAGGGTTAAAATGGTGTATTTGAACGTCTGAATCTGTTAATATTTAGCGAAGTTATGGCCGTTTTCGTATACATAGAAAAAAGTGCGACTTACATTTGATCCAATACGGTGTATCGGCACATCAAAGGTGGCCATCGGCGTTACCGAT
>JAHWFP010189070.1:30713-41149 GCA_023313725.1 Lithobius niger
GATAACTGGCAATACCGATATGAATCCGATAATTGGCACATCCCTAGGCTATACTCGGGTATTCGAGATAAGTAGTTTTGTGGGTCTACTCAGCTAATTCAATTTCCTTGCTAAGGATTGCATTTCATAAATGGAATGCTTAATTTTACAACTTAGGCTAATTCTTTCTGCTTTTAATTTTTCTCCTGAATTTGCTCCTCATATTTTCTCATTTTTATCCATTTCCTCCGCGTTCCTGACAGGGATGAAATTCTTCCACCTTTCAACTTATTTCTTCCTTTTCCGTGCTTGGAAACCGATCTGAAAATGCATTAAAACACCTAAAAATTGTACAAATCAGATATTTTCCTACATTTCATCAGTTTTCATCCAATGCAACAACTCCCATCCGTGCCTACAGCTCTAGTAGAAACTAGGATATACGTAAGATATTCCATCACCGTCTATTACATAACGGCTGCACCTATGTAATTTTTCCTCTTAAATTGTTCACGTGCTGTTATGCAACAGATATGAATAGGAAAAATTAAAGGATTTACAGCACATACAAAAAAATGCTTCATTTCGTTCTTTGCTTTTTTTTTTTATTTATGCTAAGTTAATCTTTTTATCGTGCTTTGCCAGCATGTGTTATTTATCTTTTAACGAAAACCTGTTACCATCTTTCTTCCCGAACCGTAGTGCCCAATGTGGTCTAATTTCGTAGGCTGCGCCTACTCTTAATGCCCAAACACTCGACAGGTCCTGGAGTTACTTATTAGGTTACTTATCGTCAAAATATTGAGGCCAAAAAATTCATGCATAATGAGGCTTAGTGTTGACAGGATGGATTTGGGTGCAGGCCTTTGCACCTACTTTCTTACTGCTAAAAGAAAAACGTAAATTTGCTAGTTGAGTAGGCTAGATTAAATGATTTTTGTATTTTTAAATTTTGTAGTAAGATTTGATTCGGCAGGCAAACTTATAAAAGTCTAACGAAAAGTGTGGGCTGTTATGCTTACTGCTTTAAGGTGCAGTTCTCCTAGAAAATGTTTTTTCTTTCTTTTTAGTTTGGTACTTCCCCATTTACCAAAATTTTCTTGAAGCATTGATCATAAAACATTCTGAAATATATACTCAAATGTCTCGATTACTTGAGCATAAACTGAAACACTATTTTTTTTTGTTATCTCATCAATCTAGTAAGTTGAAGGCTTTTTACAGTACACTGTGTATGATAAGAAGATGCCGTCTCTTAGATATTCGTTAACTTTTACTAGTTTTGTGATTCTCAACGATATCAGTTTTCTCAGACATTTTTTTTTTTGTTTAACATAAATTATTATTGAAGAGATTTACGACTTGTTTGCCGGCTTACTGATGAGGAAACATCCTTTATGTAACTGATAATTTGCTTATTTTTCAACTCTGAACATTTGAGTTTTATTAACCACATTAGTGCCACTACGAACACTGGGGATAGTTTTTTTTCGTTTTCTTGGTTGGAAGCACGTTTCGATCTTCTGTGCTTATGGCATAATTGGAGGCAAGGATGCTATCCACTCGGCTGTGTTTTCTTACTAGGTTGGCATTCAACAGCTGGGTTTTCGTGCTGGACTTAAGTAGGGGGAGGAACCCGCTGACCACTAACCAGTTGGCAATTAAAATATTTTCTCTACAGGGCAATTTGGCCAATGAACTAGTGAGAATGTTATGTTCCCTACAGTTGCTCTTAACACTTACAGATACTATTTATACGCAACAGTCGAGTCAACACGAACAACCACTGATTTCGAAGCTTTTTGTCCGTCCTACTGCAAGTAACATTTTGGTGAGGCATATAGCTTGCTTTGTAATTGTAACCTGATGCACTAAGAGTTGCCACTAGCATAAAGTTGGTTACGTCAACAGTGGGAAATTCTTTAACATGCCAAGTTTTGTTAGTAACGGTTGTGCTACAATGCTTATGGAAATGAACTTGATTTCTCATTGTCTTTGTTCGGTTTTCAAGTTGTTGTTCGAAATTGCTGGCCACTCTTTGCTTTAGTTTTAAAAAATGTGAGCTACTCAGGCATTTGCTGCGAGGTATTTGTCAAGAAGAAAGCTGAAAGTCTGCCAAGTCAAAAGAAAATTAGGTCTTTGACCCTTTTTGAAAGACGTGCGCTTGTGCTTATCTACCTACCTGGTTTTTGGGGCCAGCCTTTATTTGAAATGCCCTCAAGGTATTATACATGTAATATGAAGCAAGGTAGTGCCTGTTTGTTTGAACAAAATATGACATTTTAGGTTTGAAAAATCCATATATCAAAGTTGTGGATAGGGCAAGTCAGTTTAGATGAAGAGTTTGCAAGTTGTCAGCTTTGTTTAAGTGGAATATTTTAAAATCCGTGCTGCAGCTAATCTTAGTATAATTTTGCCAATTTGCTCTTGGCTGCGTGGACGTGCCATTCTGCAGTGCACGTCTTAGTCTAAAGGAAGAAAAAGTTTTTTTGGGGTGTGGTAATTATGAAAAGTGAGAACCGAGCCCATTTAAAGTGCCATGCCTTTTTGTTGTAACTGCCACAGGGAAAGCTTACTGAGGTGGCAACTTATTACTGGAGCGAAGTCTCAAGGGGTTCAAGCTTCTATGGAGCACCAAGGGCACAGACGAACAATGTAGTTTAACAACTAAGCGTGCAAATCAATGAGGATATGCATATTACAGGTTGAGGCAGAATGGACAGTTCACTCCTTTTAATCATAGCGATGAGTGCAACAAAACTTTGAATGGGAAGAAGGAAGTTGGGGGGGGGGGGGGGCCAATTGATGAGTACCTGTCTCGCTGACCGTGATGCAGTTTTTCAAAGTCACAGAAATCTTTATGATGATTTTCACAGGTATTGTGGCTTGCTGTGGCCGGATGTAACCAGCTCCGTTTAGCTGGTTCGGGAGAACAACGCGATTTGATTTCAGACAAAGTTAACATTAAAAGCAGCTGCACTCAAACTTGTTTGTTTGGGCCTTAACTGGTACACTGTTGAAGCACTGTTGGCATTTCCACCAGCGCAAGAGAACTGGTAATAAGCCATCAACGAAAATCGTACACTGCTTGCTAGGGATGGCACGATACAAAAATTTGTATATCCCGATAAACTTTGTAAAATTATCACAATAATCGATAATATCTTGATAAAATAAACTTTGAGGCTGGAATAACCATTTTAATTTTGTTAATTAAACAATAACCTTGGCAGAAGCCTACAGTACAACCTTCACAACAGGCATGCTTATGCCCCTGAGAGGGCAGGGGCAAACTTTTTTATGGGGTCCTTTTTTTTTTGTTTTAACCTCTTTTTACCCTCCTATTCTGGGATTTTAACCATTTCTACCTCTTTGCTTGCACCACTTTTTTTTTTAGCCATTATTGTCCTTTTTTGTGTTTTTTTAAGCTATTTTATACCACCGCTCAACCCGAAAAAGGGCACTTTTCAGAAAAAGGGGCACTTTGCAATGAGGATAGAGGCTAGCGCCCCCCGCCCACCCCCACATGTGCACGTCCCTGCTTCAAAAACATGAATTGTGTGACACTCACTATTTGGTCTGTAGATACAGTTTAACAGTTGTGCTGCTACTTAATGCATAAGGGCAATTACATCCATTTTGACATGCATGTTTTACTTTTGGATCACTTACACAATAACTAAACACAAGAATTGCGGTAGGAATACGTTACGTAAGTCCGATACAACAATTTAATTACTGCATCACCAAAACACGATACGGAGAACGCCGTTGTTTTGCTGGAACGCGCAGAAATTAATGCCGACAGATGGTGCTTATCGATTTCAACTCACAGCCGATTGAGATAGCTGTGAGTAGCTCAAGCGTCTGACGGTCTTAGCTGGCCGACGGTAGTGCAAAGAAAAAAAATGGTTTCTCTGCAGTTATGAACGAAAATTACAATAAAAGTTAGTAATCAAAACAGTTACTAAGTGTTGTGAAACAAGCGAACATAGCCCTTTAAACTGCCTAAACAACCTAAGAAAGAAAATTCGAAGATAATGAATCTGTGGGAATAAATATGTATTCAGTAGGGGTAGCACGATACAAAAATTTTCAAACTTTTCAAAATTATTGCGATCATTGATAATATCTCGAAAAAACAAATTTTGGGTCTGGGACAACCATTTTAATTTTATTAATTAAAAAATACCCTTAGCTAAAGCGTACAGTGCAACATTCATGAATATGAATTGTGTGGCACTCACAATTCACTTTTGAGCCTCTTATTCGAAACTTCTCAATTTTGCTTTTTATTCTAACCATCAGCTGTTAATAACGCTTGCTATTGCCACCTGAACTGTATATTTTTTGGTAGGTGAAGGGAGAGGTAGGCGTACACATCCTAAACCTATCGAAGTATCTGGTATCCTGAGTGGAAAATTGTCTGATGAAAACTGTGTTTTTAAGTAGTTAAAAAAATTACGTGATTTGTCGGATGACGGTCGTCGGGTATCCTAGACACCAGGATACGGTACATTTTACATGCTTGAGAAGAGGCATAGCAGTGTAACTAAAAAGTTGATAATCGATGGTCAATTGGTCATTTAGCATTACATTCCTCGAATGTGATGTTCCCCTGGAGGTTTCTTCTGTTGTGCAGCCGCCTGCTTGCATACCTCCTTCATTTTCCTCCAGAGGTGTCTCCACGTCACCTCGCGCCGAAAATAGTTCCCTGCTTTCACACGAAAATTGGATTCTAAACCCGATGATGGCCACCGCATCCGAAGCCCTTGCTTAACCTGCTACTCCCCCTCATGCTCTCCTTCGTCCGCAGACGACCGCTTTCACCCTTGGCATCCGTTGGATTTCGCCCTCGACAACGCCGCTGTCGGTCCGATCCCTGCCGTTTTCTTTCATCCGATTCAAGAATCTCTTCGCCCGAGTTGCCGCTGGCAACTGCCGAAGTCCGAACGCAAGCTGTCAACGCCAACCTTCTCCGACGCTCATCACCGTTCCGGCTGGCAGCACTTGCACCTACGGCATCCCTGGGCTTTCAGACGGGAAATGCTCCCCCTACCAGCCTCCGCCCTTCTGCCGACACGCTTCAACGGAACTCTAGTCCCGTCGGTTGCTTCCCACACATTCCTGGATGTGACGTGTTGCAGGCAACCCGTCTGACTCCCATTTCAGTTTCGATTGTTTCCAACAACGATTGTTTTTGCAACCGAACTTTAGTTACACGATGTCGCCTCGATCAAGTTTCAAACGACTGGGTCAAGACTTAAAGCCTCGTTCGAGTGAAGAGCCAAGACTGTTCTCTCGCTCGTCTCATTTGTGGAAAATCCCACGTTTTGAGTGAAGAACCAAATTGGAAGCCATCTACACTCCCACCGCTTGTCTCGTGTATGGCGCTCCCCAAACATCAAGTGAATATCAAATGGACAGTTGCTGTCCACTGCTGCTCGTTTCACTCGTGGCTAAATACCACGTTTGAGTGAAGAACCAAGACGGAAGCCGTCTACACCTTTTGCTGCTTGTCTCAATCGTGGCTAACCCCACGTCTACAGTGAAAATCAAGTCACCTGTTGCTGTCCACTGCTGCTCGTCTCACTCGTGGCTAGAACCCACGTTTTGAGTGAACCAAGATGGAAGCTGGTTGCACCTCTTGCTGCTTGTCTCAACTGTGGCTTACCCCACGTCTCGAGTGAAAATCAAGTCACCTGTTGCTGTCTACTGCTGCTCGTCTCATTCGTGGCTAGAACCCACGTTTTGAGTGAACCAAGATGGAAGCTGGTTGCACCTCTTGCTGCTTGTCTCGACCGTGGCTGGCCTCACGTCTCGAGCGAAAATCTAGATATCAGTTGCTGCCCACTCCATTACTAGACGTCTGGCTGACTCTAGCCCTGCCCGTATTTCGTCCGTTTTCCTGTGAACTTCCACCGTGATGCTCCTAGGTTGCCGTCTTCTATCAAGCCTGTCTGCATCTCACCCCTGGCTTTCGTCCGCCTTTCTGTTCGCCCTCCTGTGTCCTGCTGCCACCATGGAAGATTCCAGCTCTGCTGTTCCTGTCTTTCAGCATTCCACTCTTCGACATGCAGCTCAGGCGCTGCCGTCTGGGATCCCGTCTCCGTGGCTCCCATCACAGCACGCTACACTCTTCGGCCCGTCTCCGGTCTGCCCATAGCCAGGACGTTGCCGTCGAGTCTGGTTTGTTGCTCAGGCCTCTCGCCTCTCCCGCCACGACTTTGGAGCTCCACGTCTCACCAGTCCAGCTGTGGAAGCAGTTGTGAACAGGATCTTCCATCGACGACCCCTGCTTCCGGCTCCCTTGCCGTCTTTCATCCGCCTCACTGATGCCGTAGCTAACCGCACGCTCTACTCTTCGACCCGTCTCCGGTCTGCCCATAGCCGGGACGTCGCCGTCGAGTCCGGGTTGTTGCTCAGGCCTCTCGCCTTTCCCGCCACGACATTGAAGCTCCACGGCTCACCAGTCCAGTGGAAGCAGTGTGAACTAGATCACCCATCTACGGCACCTGCCTCCGGTTCCCTCGCCATCTTTCGTTCGCCTCACTGATGCCGTAGCTGTCGCGACTGTGTTGAAGATCTCGCAAGCTCCCGTCTTTCGTCTGTCTTGGATTTGGTCTGCCGATTTCACAAGGAAGACCAACCGAACCTGAACTTCTTGTCCCATGCACTCAATCGTCTACGCCTTACCCAGATGTTGCCGTTCTGCACCATACTGAAAGTCGGCCAAGCCTGCATCCCTTGCTCCTTACGCTCGTTCGTCTTTCACCCGCCCTGTTCGGGTGTTGCCATCCCGCACAATGATGACGATCTACCGAGCCAGCGTTCCTCGCTCCACGCAACTCGTCTTTCACTCGCCTTGCCCGGGAATTGCCGTTTTGAACCTTGACGAAGATCTGCCAAGCCTGCATTTCTCGCTCTACGCTCTCATTCGTCTTTCACCCGCCCTATACGGACGTTTTCATCCCGCACCGTGATGAAGGTCAACCAAGCCAGCGTTCCTCGCTCCAAGCAACTCGTCTTTCACCCACCTTCCCCGGGTGTTGCCGTTTACACTATGGAGAAGGTCTGCCAAGCTTCCGCTCCTCTCTCTACTCACTCACTCGTCCTTTGCCCCCCTCGCTCGGGTGTTGCCGTCTTACATCACGTAGAAGACCTGCCAAGCCGTCGTTCCCCGCTCCACGCACTCGCTCGTCTTTCGAACGCCTTGCGTCTTTCGCCCGGCCTGCTCGGGTGTTGCCGTTTTGTACTATGGAGAAGATCTGCCAAACCATCGTTCTTCACTCCACGCACTCACTCGTCTTTCGCCCGCTCGCTCGGGTGTTGCCGTTTTACACTATGGAGAAGATCTGCCAAGCCACCGTTCTTCGCTCTACACACTTACTCGTCTTTCACCCAGGTGTTGCTGCCCTCCACCGTGATGAAGGTCAACCAAGCAGCCCCCCCTCCCCCCGCTCGGCCTGCTTCTTCGTCTTTCGTCCGCCTTGCTGTTGCGCCGTGTCCTGCACCGGGATGGGGAACAAACAGGCCCTGCAGCTCTCACCCCATCTAGTCAGCTTTCGTCCGCTTTTCTGCCAGTTGAACCAGGCCTTCACCACTACCCCATCATTGTTGTGGTGCTGTCCTGTACCAGGGAGATAGTCCGTTAACCTGGGACCTCCTTTCCCGCTCCACATCTCCTGTCCGCTTTATGGTTGTGATGCCGTCCCGGTCCAAGATAGAAGCCAGTTAAGCTGAAAGCCTCTTCCCCGCTTCACATCTTTCGTCTGCCTTCCGGTTAGGATGCCGTCCTGAACTAGATGAAAGCCCGCTCATCTGGGAGCTCCTCTCTCCACCTGTCCTCTCTTCTTTCGTCATCCACTAACCAATCGAATTGGTCCCGCAGACGGTTTTGTCCCCTTCCCGTCTCCTGTCTTCGTCCGCCCGCCACCTAGACGTCCTGCCCATGCCAGGTGACCACCGACTACACTGCATTGTGGCACTTCCCATCCATGATCTGTACGGCTTTCCTTCATGCTTGCCGGAACGCCATCCGTTCCAGCCGGTCACAACTGGGGGCCTCGTTCGTCGGGTTTATTTGATCTTTCGGCTGCCGCCCTGCGCCGATGTGGTCCTGTACTAGTCCCTCGGACGCCGTAGCCCGGCCTCTGCCCGCTCCGCACAGCGCCGCCAATCCGTCCGAAAGTTAACTCCTACTTTCAGTCGAGGAACCATCAGCCCTTTCGGCTCGATCCCCCTCGCTACCGCTCCGACCAACGCAACCAGCAGGACAGAGCCGCAACTTCTGACCGCTGCAGCTCCTCTCCTGCCTTCCAGCCGGCGCAAGACTTCGCCTCTTCTTCCCAGCTTAAAACCGTCCGAAAGTTAACTCCTACTTTCAGCCGAGAAACCAACAGCCCCTTCGGCCCAATCTCCCTCGCTCCCGCTCCGGCCAACGTAACCAACAGGAGCGGGCCGCAACTCCTGTCCGCCGCAGCCGCTGCTCGTCACCAGGGGGCAGGAGCTCCTCTCATTGAAACCACGACGCCTCCCACTTCTCCTACCATCCAGTCGGCGCAAGACTTCACCTCTTCTTTCCAGCCTGGCTGAAACTCAACACGGAAATTCTATCCTTCATAAAACAAGCCCTTCAGCCGACAGTGCCCTTCACTCATCCAATCCCTTCAGCCAATTGGCTCCGAGGAAAACCCAACACCCCAACTTAAACCAACACAGGGTTTTCTTCAAAGTTTTCGAAGACCTCCGCAACTCTGCTTACCCCTCTCGATTGAGTTTAAATGACTGACTACTAGACGTAGAACAACCACCCGAGTCCCTCCATTGTCCAATTTAAAAAAAAATCCACCTCACACAACCTGATGCAAAGGTCGTGTATGTAAACGGACTACACCGGCTGCGATCTTTTGTTGCTACCTGTACAGTAGTCAATTCCCCTTAAGCACTCAGAACAAAGCAGAAGCAAGCCAACCACGATAGTAGCTAAACATACACCATGGAAACAAGCCAGCCAGTGAAGAGGGATAGTGACCTAACTTCAAGGTTCATCACCTGTTCCGAACAAAGTGCGAAGTTTTCAACAACTTTTTGGGGAACAGCCTGCTTGCATCCCGGGGCGCCCGTCAAGGCGGTGCCCACCACCAATTTTGACGAGGTCTGCTGATAATGCTAAATTATCAGGTTAAGATGTTTTGGCAACAAAGAAAGAACATTTTGCCGGCCCCCAGCCAGGCCGGCTAAAAATGGTTTCTTTGTGCCTAAAACATACTTAACCTACTCCCGCCCTGCCTCCCCTCTCGAGTCACCGCCTGACGTATTGAGAGTAAAATGAATGCCGATAGCGTGCATTTATAAGGGAGGACTGCTGCGCGCATGCGCAGCAGAGGTATGCAAGCAGGCGGCTGCACAACAGAAGAAACCTCCAGGGGAACATCACATTCGAGGAATGTAATGCTAAATTATCAAGTTAAGTATGTTTTAGGCACAAAGAAACCATTTTTAGCCGGTCTGGCTGGGGGCCGGCAAAATGTTCTTTTTCTGTAAATCGAACATTTCTTTATTTCATACTTGTCATGGTTATAAAAGCAAATTTTGCCAGAGCAACATAAATTGAGGGCCATGATGATTCACGGTTGCTTATTTTTTATTTCATTTTATCGCACCTCACTTACCTCAGTTCTCAGAAATTTATGGAAAATAGATCAGCTGCTCTGTGGCAGGAAATCCTTCTTCACACAATTATAAATTTTAGTATATTCATTCGCTGCATTTGTCTATTTATTTTATCCTACCGGCAGTAAAGTGTCATTTTTCTAACGTTTCATTTTTGCAGTTTACCACAAAACTTGTTGACAAATATTATCTAATGTAAAATAAAACTTTCCACCCAGTGGACAGAATATTTAAAATTTCACGTAGAGATGTCGTAGCTTTATTTAACTACTTGTCGTTCATTACTGTAGGGAAAAAACTGAAGCTCTGTCACAAAGAAAGTATTTCCAAAATTGGCATAGATAAGATTTTTTGAAATCTTGTTGAAAACTGTATTACCTCCTGTATAAAAAAGGATTTCAATCCTCCTTTTGTGTTTAAGGGGCCTCTAAGAGACAGGGAATCGAGACCTGAGAATTTGTATCTTTTTCAAAAAACAATTTGTGGAATCTAAAAGTTTTACATTAACCTTCGACTGCTTTTGCAACTCTGCTGCTCAATTGGAGTAAAAGTGCTTCTTCAGTGGCAAGGACCTAGATGTAAAAAGGCAAAAATAGGATTTAGCACAGTAGCAAAATATCTGGTTTCTCAAGTCAAACTAACATACTCTACATGTTATTTATTAATTGGCATAAGAAATTTCAGGAAAATATAACTTTGGGCACCGCTGGGGTTCGAACCTGTGTTCCACTTAACCAGAGGTTTGCTCCCACTGCTTACCTGTTAACTCTCCAGTCTCGGAA
>JAHWFP010189070.1:41249-87324 GCA_023313725.1 Lithobius niger
CCCCCCCCCCCCCCCCCCCCCCCAGGTAGAATTGTGGGACCACAATTGCATTTGAGAAAAAAAGTATGTGCTACCAGTCTCTGCAAATGTTTCCATAATTTTACACATCCCTAGGTTTTCAAAGTTAAATTAATTTGGTGTCCAATGGAAACCCTTCCAAAGGTAGTAAGTATATGTAATATACCAATACACGTTTTACAGTTTGTATTGCGGTCGTCACAGTTGTTGCCCCGAGCGTACTTGCAGATACCATGTAGTTAGGGTAATTGCCATTGCAGTGCATAGAGCAAGCTTAATTGTAAAAGCTTCTATCTAGTCTGGATAACTTATGAGCTGATCGCCATGTTGCGTTTGTCTCTCTAATGCAGCCCAATCTAAAGCTTTTAAAAAAAAGTAGTGAAGTATAACGTTTATTTTTGAACACAAATTTCATTTATAACATTTCCGATGTTTTAAAAGTAGGAGTGACATTACAACAATTCCTTAAAATTCTGGAACAGTACGTATTTGACTTCATCGTTCAGTACATCTTAGTCAAAATATTGAATGTATTTGACAAGTAGTCCCAGATTAGCAGCGTTTTTAGCTACATAATAAAGTCAAAGTCACAGTTTTAAAATTCGTAATTTTTTGGTAATGTTTACTAATTTCTTTTTCTTTTTCAAATCTCCAGTTTCCTGACCATGGAATAAACCGATTAGGCGATCGACTTCTGCTTTTCCGGCATGACTATAACTCCTTCAATATTTTACAATTAGTGCATACGGCATCCGAAATTGCTGATGAGTGCTTAGTAGAAGTTATTCTCACATGTAAGTATTAATGAAGGCTCATTACTACTTCTGCGTTTAGTGTTATTGTAAGGTTAAACAAGTTGTTGGTGATAAAATTGAACAACTTTTCACACGGTTGTAGTAGAAAAGCTGATTTTATCTATAAATTTTCACGAATCAAGCAAAAAAAAATTAATATTATGAGTAAAACTGACTTTTAAGCTGCATATTGTAAGCATGTGATATATGTATACCATTGAAGTTATTGATACTTATCATGGCCAACGGTTTGAATTGACCAAGTTGACCTTCAACATGGGAACTATTGCTAGGGAACTATTCCCTTGAGTCCAGGGACCTCCTAAGGGCACTACAAAACACTAACCTACCTCCATTATTAAACCAGTACATCAATATATGTTCGTATTATTCGTCGTAATCATTTTGTTCAGCCCGATCTTGATTCTAAAAGTGCCCCTCTGTATAGATAATATTTATGAATAATTTTAAAAGGGGTGTAAAAACTGAACAATTTCCTATTTTTAAATAATAATTTTTAAGTTCTGACTTTTTTGCTAGAAATACTGCGCATCAACGACTACAAAAACAATCTTTAGCACGGGGGGAGAGGGTGGGAGAAACGACCCAAGATCAGATTTTCTATAAAAAAAAAATACAAGGAGTCTTTAAGCCGTGGTGACTTAAAGTGCTGTCACCACGCAGCTTTAATTACATCTGTTGACTGACTGCAGCAAGACCTAAGCTTAAATGTAAAGATGTTGTTCAGCTTTTCACACAGTGGCTTTATGTTGTATCTTTTCTAAATAACCATGCATGATGGTAGGAAGTCGGATAGTAGCCAATATCCAGAAATAGTACAAAACACTACAGTCCTTATGGTTACTGGTTGCATCTTAACAAATTTCCATGTGTATGCTGCTCATCTCGTAAACATTGAAACATAGAGTAATGAAAAAACTGTTGTTACATTATATTTCAGCTTTTTTAAAATTGAACCCCATTTTCATTAGATGTGCTAATTTTCACGATTTTCTGATTATTTGTATTTGTTTTAGCTCAAAATGTTGCTGACGAAATTCAAATCCGGCCACACTCCCTTTTTGTACATTCTTACAAAACGCCAACGTTCTGTGATTTTTGTGGAGAGATGCTGTTCGGTCTTGTTCGGCAAGGTCTCAAGTGTGAAGGTGAGTGCCCAAAATTATTACTCAAAATACTTGATAAATTCCAAAGATACGTCAGTACATAATTACAAGTAATATAGCCATTATCAGTAAGTTGATGCTCAATAATAATAAATTGTATTTGCCAAAAAAGTTAGCAACAGGGTAAGATTTAGGTTTGGGTTAGGAATCACTCTCAGATATAAATAACCTGCAACATTACATAAAAATAACATTAGGAAAAGATTGACGTTTGTGGTAGTAGTTGCACTTATTTAGTTTGTATTTAAAACAATTGATTGAGGGTGCTGTGATGATGACCTCATCAGGGAAAGCATTCCACATGTCAATGACCCTAGTTGCGAAAAAGTATTTTCTGCAGTTTAATCTTTAAGGGTTTCTTTACCAATATCAATGAGTGACCCTTGGTGCGTCCCTCTTTTAACCTGAAAGAAGATTGATGAATCATAATCCAGGAGACCATGTAACAAACGATAAGTGAATGACAGGACAGCCATCGATATTTTGGTACCATGGGAGAAGGTTAATAAACACTATCTATACTATTTCTAACCTTAGAATGCCTTTTTGAAGGGAAGGGGACCAAACGGGACTTGCATATTCTACAAGCGAATGGACATACAGGCCCACAAGAAGGTTAGGACATCCCTAGTACTGAAACGGTGTCTGATATTAGCTGCTCGTTGCATTACATTGTTTTTTTTTTAATGACGGCATTACAGTGGTCAGTCCACGTTAGATTTGCAGAGAGCCAGACACACCAAACCTTGACAACACAACCCAATCCTTAACCGTTCCAGTTTTGGTCCAGATAGATATTTATCATATGATGGAATTTTATTCCCGACGTGCAACACTGCATTTATTGCCTGAATTTGGCAACTGCCACTAATCTGATCAGTTTTTTTTTTGTTCGTCAGGTTGGTTCAGCCGGTGCTTGTGTGTAGTGAGTAGGCTTGGATTTGTTGTATGCCGGGGGAGGGTTTACTCAAATTAAAAAAGATCTCTACCTATAGTCTCAATTTTTTTTTTCCAAGAAGTTGAATCTTACTTCACTTGAAATAATTTAACGTCGTTTAAAGTCAAGATAGTTACATTTTAGAAAAATCACATACAGGGTGATGTAAAGCAACACTGTACTAATGTGTTTGGCAGTCCTCATGACACTGGCAAGCTTGGTGGCTTCCCTGCTGGTAAACGAGACAGCCTAAACTGGAGCGCTATGGCCTAGCATCGCTTGTGTGAGAAAGGTGCTGATATGCCTGACCGTTTGTAACTACTCTGTACAGGTTACTGTCAACCGGCCTACAGGTTGGTCTCAGCTTAGCGGCGTTCACGGCAGGGAAGCTTATCGTTAGCTTACAAACGATTCCGTCTTTTATGGGAAAAGTTCAGGAAAAAGTAATTGCAGATGACTGCAGTAATTGTGTTGGGAGCAAAAAAAAGTAGATGATGAAATATTAATTGGCAGTTATAGTGTGCATTAAAGAGCTCAGAATTCTTCTAGAATTTTGGGAAGGCTCTGCTTACCATGCGTACCCAGAGGTACTGCCACAGCATCAAGTTCACCTAAAATACTGCCCACAATGAAAATGAAATTGGTAATCCAAGCCAATAGCTAATCCCTGATGCCAATGTTTTTGTTTTTAATTTAAATAATAATTTGTGGTGGACAACAGCATAAAATACTTCTGCAAAATCAATTAGAACTACATCAACTTCGCATTGAGCATTTAAATATTTTTACCTAGGATACATACATTTCATAACACATTAGGCCACGCAAAAAAAATTGTTTGGTTTATGGGCGAGGTTGCAAATTGAAGCATCAGGCAACCAGACATTTTATTTTATTTTATTTTATATTTTATTTAACTGACCACATTTCTTTGACATGTACCTAGCTCAAAGCTGAAAGAGTTTATAGTAAGCCTAAAAAAATATAATATTGCTAGTGTTATTTATGTCATCGAGTATTCAAAGTTTTTTAGTTTTTGTCAAATAACTTCTTAGTGGGTTGAGCTAGATGTTTGAAATTGGCGCCATTGGAAAGCTCGTTTCGAGCCGGTAAAAATGGTGTACTGGAATGTCAAAAACGGTCAATATTTGGTGAAAATGTGATTTTTAGCGGTTGAACCAAGTTTCAAATAAAAACTTTTAACCCTCGATAATTTAAGGCACCCGCACGCGCCTGTAAACAAAACAATTAATTTTGCATGGCCTTATTTGTAGAAAAATTTACATAGTCCACCAGGACCAGTGTCATGGCTTACTTTTTGTATAATTAATTACACCAGATGGACACGTCATACAGGATTAACTGGGAAGGGACTGAAACACTGCAAGTGTCCAACTCAAGCAGAGATTCGCACCTAAAGAGGACTGGCTATTCCGCACCACGTGCGAGAGAAGGACGTGATAATTAATATCCAGGCATCTTCTAACCCAGCAGTACAATTTCTGCTGCGTAATGAATTTCGGGACATCTGAGAAACAAGTGGAATACCAGCCTACCAAATAACGGGGCCCATGTGGAAGCACAATAACCAGCCTTGCAAAAATTGGCTACCTTGTAAATATCGCAGGCCAAGTTGAAGCGCCAAAATTGGAATGAAACTAGGACTTGACTGGTGAGGTTGTGATTGTGAATTGAAAATAGTGCCTTGTGAAGATAGTCGGCTGTGTTTTACATCTCCAGCATCATAGACTATTGAAAGTTTTGCCAAGATTGAATTTGTTTTTCTTGGAACTTTTGGATTTGTGCGTTGTAAAAAAGAATTATCTAAGATCTGTGTGAACGCAGACAATAGGTTTCTATTTTTATGTTAGGTTTTCTGAAAATGCTTTGTTAAAAGTATTGGCCTTTCCAACTCCCGTGATAAAACCTGCCTTTTTAGCTTCAAGAGTGGGATATTTTGTCTTAATTCCTGTTTTATTTTTTGCCAATCTGTAAAAGGTACTAAAATTTTCTTCTTTTATAACTTTACTTTCAACTTCGATGGAGTCGAAGGTATCATTAAAAGTAGCATTGGGCTAATAGTAAATTAGTCTATCTACCCATGCTAGTAGTGATGAAAATATTCCACATTACGTATGTCAGTATCAGTAGCTTCACGCATCCATGATTCTAATCGAGACAATTTTCAATGTTTTCCAAGTCACAATTTTTTTTTAATTTTTAAGTTTGCCATGGTAGTGTCGATTGCATGGATGGTATGGATGCTTAATGATAGCATAGCATAATTGCTAGTATCGAATCTGTGTATGACGGCAACATCTGTGGCAGTGTGTTCATTGTTGACCAGGATAAGGTCAAGTATATTATTGCACCGCGTCAGCCTAACAACTAATTGCTCCAAATCCAAGTCTGAGAACCAGTTAAAAAGTGTCCTTTTTTCCGTTGCTTGTAAATATAGCCAGTCGGATGGTTGCAATCCCCAACATTAATGTTGGTACGATCAGACATAAGATCAAGCGTTGGTGTAGTCACGCATTAATGTAACTGTATCAAAGTAATCCCCAATCGGGATGTGCCCAGTAGTTCTTAAAACCGTTTCACCGACTAGGTCCCTAGCCATTGCTTCAACTATACTGTGTTATTATGTTTGTTGCATGTTACTTTTTTAATTCTTTTTTTGCTGCACCAGTCAAACTATCTCTGCCTTAGATATTGTACGATGTCGATGTATTACCAATCAGCATTGCGTCTGTTATCGTATTATTAAACCCAAAGATAAGTTCATACAAATAGTTTAACAATAACTTTGAATTTGACAAGTTTGTTCGCTAGACTTTGTGAATTTAAACAGACTACAGTATTTAAGTGAACTTTCTGTTAGACTGTTAGGTTAGCAGTAGACTGTTGCATATTAGATTTCAAGTTACAAGGCGATTAGGAATCTGTTTGGGTGACTGGAAGGACAAAGTCCTAGTAGGGATAAGGGGAAAATGGCTTCTCCTAGACCGGCATTTGGCTGTCAGTGTTATAATTGTTTTCATCGTGTTACTTAACTGAATTTTATGAGAAATTTAATCGAAAATTTTGTCCGAGCACGGGCGTAATCCTAAAAGAATTAACTGAACTTATAGCACATTTTCTCGGCAATGATGCATGCTACAATCACATTTACTCAATCAGTTTTGGTTGGCTAACGTAATTTGGCTTAAGCGCCGTAGCAACCTTCAAACGAGGACTCTGGTTCCCGTCGTAAGCCACCATAATGAGCTTTTCTTGACAATGTGAGCATACTGGTAGCGTTAAGCTCTGGTGTGATCTTGTATGTAATGTAAATTATAAGGCAGTGATGTTTAAATGAGTTAAGAAATGAGTTTGCGGTTTGTTTTGTCTGGTTCTACTTTTTTCATGATGTCGTTTTTTTGTACAAATTACAGTTGACCTAAACTGCACTATGCCAAAATTTGTTTGGTTCACCATTACTGGTTTGATATCTTTCCAATTTATTAAAAATAGGTTCAATAAAGAACAGAAATAATATTTATCGGGTGAAACAAATACAGCAGAATATGATGTTGGACCAGCAATAATTAGGTGGGCAAATGCTGGGGGAAAAAAAACTCGCCGAACCAAAGTTACTCTGTATGGCAAGCGCCTTCTGAAAGCTGCATATACATAAACTAAAGACACTGATAGCAACAATAGAACTGAAAGTAGCAGTGGCAAAGAGTCTTTCTGCGAAACTGGGCAGTGTTATGTTATTGTCTGGAGACAATAGCTACTAGCACTTAATTAGTAGGCTAATTTACATGATTAAAGGTTACGCTATAAGGTTTTAATATCTGGTTTGGTGTGAATCGAATTTTTTGGGGCAAGAGGGGGGGGGGGGTAGGTAAATATATTGCATTCCATTTTGGTGTTTTGCACTCCAAACTTAGTTCTGGAGTGCAAATTTTACACCTGGTCCAAAATTTTAAAATTCTACCCCTGCCGATAACGATTTTAAAAAAAAAGTCAACAGGTAAAAAAGTCAAACTCATTCGTACCTCTGACCATAAAAAAACCCAGTCCACACTGCAGAAAGGCCTAATTGCAAAAAGCCGACAAGACGCATGCGGTAAATTCACTGAGGCGCTGTCCAGATGATGTCATGCGATGCGAGCGGTGCTATACAAGAAAGGTTTCTCTCAAGCTAGGCAGAATAGCCAGTGCGCACGGAAGATGGTCGTATCGGCTAAATATCTGTAAATAAACACCGATACAGATCCGTTACCGATGCCCGAAAAATACCGATAATATCTGTAAATACCGATACCGATTTAAATATCTGTCTATCCCTAACCAACAGCATAGCCACACACTGCATGCAAACGCAACACACTGTCGGTAGGGGAGCTACCAAAATACTGCTGATGTCAAATTCAAGCAGCCACAGACATTTAAGGGGATTAGAATCCCTGGCGATACGTGAACACCTACGTAAAAACTATGAACTAATGAATCTGCAAGGCTCTTCCAACCCAACCATTAGCTACATTGTAAATAACGAGATCGTTACATGTTTGGACAGGAAGTGGAAAACAGGCCTTCGCCCAGGGAGGCTACGCCACACGCCATTCGAAAAGCAGCAAGAATGTGGTCGGTGTGAAGACGATGCAATGTGTGCCTGACGAAGACAGATGAAAATACATTAGGCTGTCGAAAATTTGCGAGGTATAGGGACAAATAACTATTTGTGCAAGTATACCCAAAACCTTTTGAAAATGAGTGTTAAACAAGACCGTGATCTTCAGACAAATTAATAATAATAATTAATAAGAATAATACATGGCGATGAATGTACTTAACTGAGAAAGAAAAAAACAATGCACAAAGTTCACAGGTGAATTTGTTTGGTCATATGGCACAAGATAGCATGCAATACATTTGTATTACAAAGGTTACATTTTTATATTATTCAAATCAAGCTATTGATTTTAAAATAATAATGATGATCATAATAGTATAATGTAAAGCCAGTAGTCAGCTCCTGTTATAAGCTGTGGTCTTCCCGAAATGTGAATTGAAAATCCTAGCTAACCAGGTTGCAAGCAAGTGACAAGAAATGGTGCGCGAACATTGGGGCACTTGGATCACCCCCTTCCTTCTCCCATTTTTTAATGCCCCTTTTTTTTATTTAAGTAAATGAAAATATGAAGATAAACCTTAAAACAAAGGATATTCAGGAATTAAAATAATGATTGCAGGGTTCCAAGCTCAATGTGGACCGGCTGTTACTAATTTTGTTAGAACAGCTATTTGTTTAGACCTCAGAATGCAGGAGTCGGAATGTTGTGCTTTACCTTTTTTTTTTATCCCTATTCCCTATGCCCTTTTTTCCTGACGACCTCCCTCTTCTTTGAAATTCTGTGGGCACCCGAAGTTATGGCAAAAGTAGACAAGTAAGGTATTTTACTGAACCTGAAAAATTCTGAAAATGGGATTGTTTAACATTTGAAAGGCACAAAAATTCCTGAAAAGGAGTTATTTTACATGGCTCCAAGGGGCAACAGCAACCTCTTCCCCTTTCTTGATACCTAAACTGAACCTTGGGACCCATTTTGAATTATAATTATTTTGCCCCTCTCAAACAAAATTCCTGGGTGCGCCACTGGAGTGGGATTAAACAGATTCCTACCGTCTCAAGATGGCGCAGTGGGAATGTTTAGACATGAACCTGTTGTGAACTTGAAGTTTATACTGTTTAGGAAGATAAAAAAAATTGATGCTTTTGTGAAATAAGATACTTTGTGGATGACTGAAGATTCAGAATAAGCGTTGATGTAGAATAGGATCTCCCTCTCCTATAGGGTCCAAGAATCTTGTATTTGGTTTATGATCAGTTTGTAGTAAGGTAATTGCTCCATGCTCCTGCTACAGGAAGGGGATTCACTGCTCATAGCTAATAAATTAGCCTCTCACCTCTTCTCAAAATGGGAAGTCTAAGGTACGGATTTTGTTTTCCGCTAATTAAAAGGTGTCGTCTAGATGGTAGAAATGTTGGGCTGTGACGTTAAAATTAGTCAATAATTAGTCTAGTGTGGCAAATATTTTCGGGAAAAAAAGTTGTCTGCCAAGTTTTATTTTTGAAATGTCTCGACGATTTAAAGACAAAATGGTTTTACAACAATGATCACAGGCCATGATCATTACTTATAGTGTGTGTGCTAAAACGGATACTTTCCGGGAGTAGTGCTTTTATTCAATGTAAGCTAGTGTGTATACAGTGAAGGAATGTATCAAAAGCCCCGTAGCAGAAATAGAACGTCAGAGTGTTGATGCCGCATAAAAAAAGTAGTGCCCGCAGAAGATATCCACTTTGCTGCTAGTTTAATAATATTAATCCTTTAAAATGAAAGCCACAATGCCTCAAAAAGCTGGAAAAGTAATAGGGATAAAAAATTATTCTAATTTTGAATGTGACTTAATCTTTGTTTTGTTTCTGCAGGTTGTGGACTTAACTTCCATAAACGATGTGCCTACAAAATCCCAAACAATTGTTCTCACACGAAAAGGAGGAGGTCATCACACAATTTGGGACTTTATATGTCCAATAGCATTTTAAGAAGCCCGTCAGAAGGCTTTAATTCTGTACCACACCACCTTGGCAGCACGACGACTCTGTCAGACGACTGTGGGGTAAGTAGCTTAAAGCAAACCATATTTTTATAATTATCCTGGTGTGTTTTGCAAATTTAACCCTTTCCACACTATGACTTATGTCTAAGCAAGAAGACAGAAGAACCAAATTCAATGTGTTAAAAGTGTTTTAACTTCAAAACTCCATGGCCCAATGTTATAAATAAGGAAGAAAAGCCAACATTCTTTTAATTTCTTTAACATTTTAAAATAAGTTTCACTGTACTTGGCTTTTAAGTTGGGTGAGAACACACACCTTTTTTTGAGTTAAATGATTTGTTGATTGTAATTCATAATTGTTTCCCTCCTTCGCTCACAACTAGATGTTGACTCCCATCATCAAGGAACGAAGATCTCCATCGCTAAGCATTGGTCGTCCCCCATGGGTTGACAAAGAATTGGCTGGTAGGATACGAATCCCCCACACCTTGGCCGTCCATTCATACACAAAACCTACAGTTTGCCAGCACTGTAGGAAACTTCTAAGAGGTCTCTTCCGGCAAGGAATGCAGTGTAAAGGTAATTATTGAATCAACACAGTGCCTTCGCAGTACAATTGTGTAGATCATCTTGGGCCGGGCACACATGGATATCCTTTATGGCTTAAATGTTTTAGTACTTAGTGGTTATAAGGGAAATGTTTTACGATGTATGTTCAAACACTCACAAACAACGAGTTTGGAAAATTTGTGACGAACAGATACTTGAAAAGTCACCCGCATTCATCTTCGTCCGGTCTTATTCAAGCTGTCAGTTTCTGCTCACTTGCATCATCATTGTAATTGCTGTCTTCTGCTTTTGGATTCAAGGTTGAAATCACTGTTTTTGGCCTCTGGTATTTAGAAAGCTGTCATGTTTTCCAATGGTGTGTGCATTGCGTTGTGAGCTTGTCGTGCACCAGGTGTGTGATACGTGGGAACTAAGTGGGTTGAAGGTTCATGAGGGGAACGCCACACCGTTGGAAACCACGACAAGCCTTCCAAATTCCGAAGGCCGAAAATGACGATTTCAAATTTAAATTCAAAAGCAGACAACAGCAGTTGAGGTAATGATGTAAGTGAGTAGAAACTGTCAGCTTGAATAAGGTCGGAAGAAGACAAATGCGAGTGACTTTTGGCAAGTATTTTGTTTTGCGTAGCTCTTTTCTTCCCTATCGACCCATCGCCTTTAAACATCGCAACTTGCACTCCTTCCGCCTTCAAGCGAACACACCTTTCCCACTGCAGACCTCCGGGCGTTTTAGAGCATGCTTCATTGAACATTGTATGATCGGTAGCGTGCGTGTTACGCATAGTGCCTTACTAATTTTTTCGTTTACTATGTTTATACGCATGAAACGTGGTCAGCGTGTAACGCCGGGTAATACATATTCTAAATGCCATAAATGCATGTCACGTAATTACCACGCCAACTCTTGCCTTGAGATATTTTTTGTAACCTACAGTGAATAAGAAATTCGTAGTTTTGAAAAGACTTGTGCTAAATCGGAAAAAAGACCGGAGCTAAAAAACGATCGGCATCTATTACTTTACAAAGCAGCACGCAAGAACAATGAATCAGGAATTCTCGTCGGAAGAAGATGGCAATGCAACGCCAAACCAGGTTTTATGTTCTGATAATAATCTTATGTCTGCAGCGGAGTTCTCGTTCATCTTTGTATCTGTTTCAAACTCAAACTACCCAAACTAAATAATAAAGCGGATGAGATTCAATGCAGCACGTACACAGAAAATTCAAGATACGGTGGTAAAATTCTATAGTTGAACTTGGTTTTAAGACTGTTAATGAATTTCTTCAAAATGCGGTTTCTTTGCCCCAGTTTTCATCTTATGGCCTGCCAGTGGCTAAGCGTTCTCGAATCAACATGTGGGTGGGTGAAAGGGGAGGGGGAGTGGGACAGGGCAACCAACTGGCACCTGCGGCTTGGCTCGTCCCACCATAGATGCTGGATGTGGATATCGCTATCGTTACAGAAAGTTTTCCCAATGCATTTCGTGAGAATGGCGAATTTGAAGAACTCCCTTTTAACTCTGTAATGGTCCTCCGTTTACACCCACTGGCTCCACCTTCTCTCCCCTCAAAGAACACCATTATTTCTCCCCCCCCCCCCATAAACTGGTAGAAAATTGATAAGTAAGGAGGTGGCAGTGATGGTAAAGAATAAAAAATCTAACGTAATGGCCAGAAAGGTGGGGCTTGAGACGTCTTGTAAGAGTAGTGAAAATGTGGCCAAAAAGACGATGACAACTGATGGACTGGTGTCAAAACCAAAGTACCCAGATCGATTGGTCACAATTGGGATGAACCCGGTCGTCTGTGGGCGATCTAAACCGGTGTCTTATACCCTTAAGGACCCGCTCTACAGTAGACAAACCAAACGGGCATCCAATGTCGTAAGACAGACCCGGTCGTTGATGGATAGTCCAAAATGGTGTCTAGTCAGGCCGGCGTTAAAGCACTCAATAAGACAAATCTGCATCACGTTCACAGTAACAATTGCAGCCGACACCAACGATGGTGTTGCACTACGAAGGTCGCCCGGGACAGTAAAAATCTGGTAAAAAACAGCCCTGGTAAATACCATGCCAACCCTGCAGGAAAGGCCTCTTGTCGCAACACAGTGGGAAAACGCTGCACATAAATCCGGAAATCGTTCACTCTTGAAAATTCTAGGAGATCGTCTTTATTGTGCACGGGCTTCACCACTCAGATCGTAGAAACTTATTGAAATGCATCGTGTGTCCACTCTGAAGGATTACCAGCAGATATGGAGGAACAAGGAAGGGAGTGAGTCCATGTAGCCGAAGCGTACAAACCGTTGTAAAGTTTTGGGAGGAACATTTTCAGAGGGGGCTTTCCACTATGGCTATCAAGATCTACCATTCCGTCGTCTTTTTGGTACCACTCTTTCAGTAAGAGCAGAAGTAGTAATTAGTGGTGATATTAAAGCTAGCTCAAGCGTTTGGAGTTCAAACGTATAGAGCGTGACGATTTTTCCGGGACTGATATCTTCATCTGGTTCTGAAAATCGGTCTCTCCACAACGCATCCTTTACTTTGCTTACACATAAGATCTCTTTTTATTAGCTCTCACAACTGCTGCTAGACGGGGAGAATTGGCTGCACTAAAGGCAGAGATTTCTTTCGTTGCTGCAAGGATTGCGTGTACCCTTTTCACCGAATTATCGTGCAAAATGCCAAAGGTCGGAGGAACTTCCAACTTTTATCGTTGTGAAAGCGTTAATCTCCCCCCTCCCCCTCTTCCCAGTTTGGCAAATGAGCTCAGAAAGTGTACAATGTCTGGTGACGGTTGTTAGATTACATCTGGAAGCGACCAAGCATCTTGAGCCCCTGAGAGCAGGGACATTGGCGAGCACAAGAACAGAACAGACTGACTTGGCTGGAGCCCCCCCCCCCCCACACAAGGGTGATCCTGGACGCCTCTGTTTTTTAGGTCAAAAAAGGGGTTGGATAAATTACCAACAGATAGGCTGTTTACGCAGTGGATTGGTATGGTATCAAAAGGGCATATGAGGACTCGAGCATCCAGACTCAGCAAAACCTCATGAACTAAGGGCCCTGTCGACGTTATGGCGTTATGGGCATTGCAGCAGGAGTGCCTTTGAATGTGATTATGCAGACTTGTTCGTGGAGACACCACACTACTTTTGTGAGTCACTATCTGAGAGACGTCCGAGTAACCGATGAGATGACATGAACTGAGTCACATGGTAGCTGGAAGTTATCTCCTTGGACATTAAGACGACTGATTGCCCTTTCAACAATCGAATGAAGTGAAGTAGGTTAGTATATCCTTTGTCATATTATGTCTGGTTTCCGAAATACTTCGCTGCAAAACATACTATGTAATTCAACAACTCGTCAATTCGTTATAAAAATCATACCAAAAAAATACCGCATATATTCACAAAACGGACACAAACATTATCCAGCTAATTTTCAACACCACTCAAGTGTCTACATACGGCTGTTGCTGTTATTGGACTACTTTTCAAATCGTCGTCTGCTCGAAAGTGGTTGGAGCAGACGGCATGTATGTAAAATGTAGTCCAATATCCGCAGAATCCTGATGATCCGGACACGTTGAAAATTAGCTGGACAATGTTTGTGTCCGTTTTGTGAATATATGCGGTATTTTTTTTTTTTGGTGTTATTTTTATAACGAATTGACGAGATGTCTGGTTTCATGTGGTATGAAACCATCATAACATGCAATACGCTCGGGTTCGACTACCAACCTCTGGGTTGGACAAGTAAGTTAAAAATTAGAAATGAGAGAAGTAAAAACGTAATTTTACAATTAAAATTAGTTTTTACCTATCCTAAAATACTCCACCCCTCTGGTCGAACAGAGGTCGGACGTAACCGAACTGAGGATTGTGGTGGTAAAGGTCAGCTCTATAGAAGGTTGGAGCGTAAGTTGTGATGCTTAAAGTCGATGGGTTGATAGGTTGATGGGTTGATAGCGCTGATAAGATATCATTCTTGCTGGGCTTGATGTAAGAATTTCATTCTCGTGGCAAGTTTTGCTGCAAGCAATTTTTACCTGACAGCAAAACTTCTCTGCTAGCGGCAATGGGAATAAAAAAAACCCTTCCTGGACGATGGGGACAGAACTGCAATAATCATGGTCGATTCAGGCAAAAGTGAAATCAAACGAGTGTTTTGTCAGCCAGTATTTCCAACCTACACACTATATGATAATTTTACTAAGCCACACTAGTGAAATAAAAAATGTTCTTGGTCAAGAGTTGGAACAGTGTCAAACAAAAACTGACGGAGAAAATGGTTGCCATGACAATATACGGGGCTGAAGTTGTAAGTGTTATATTTTTAACTTGGCCATTTAAGCTGCGTTTAATCCTTTGTAACTCTGGTTGTGTTAACATAAACGAACACAAAGCAACCGTTCCGGTATTAAAAGAAATGATATTGCAAAAAAATTGTCGGTGGTCATATTTTTCTGCATTACCCGACTTCAACCTTGAGGCAGTTTTTTCCAAGAGAACTGCCGATTGTTGCGGCAGTACAGTTGCAGGCAATCTCATGGCAATTACCACGGGTGGCACAAGGTGTTGTGAGTCCTGTATTCTTGATCTCAAAGTGCCACACATAAAAAAAACAACCTGTAATAGGGTGTTATACATCTTAATAAAGAGCCTGTTAAGGCGATGCAAAAAAAATTGTTTGGTTTAATGGGCAAGATTGAAATTGAAGCACCAGGCAACCAGGCATTTTATTTTATTTTTTATTTTATTTAACTGACCACATTTTTTTGTCATGTACCTAGCTCAGACCATTGGAAACACCATTGGAACACCATTGGAAAGCTCATTTCGAGCAGGTTAAAATTATATACTGGAATGTCAAAATTTGGCGAAAATATGACTTAGCGGGTGGACCAAGATTCAGATAAAAAAATTTAACCTGCGAAAATTTAAGGCACCTGCATATGCCTGTAAACCAAACAATTAACTTTGGATGGACTGATTGATTCAAAAAGGTTCATAAGAATAGGGTGCAAGAGAACAAAATGAAGGGAAAATAGAACACATAAAATTATCGGGAGCCTACATAAAATAATGATCGTTTAAGAATATTTTATTTTTTGCCCTTATTTATTTCAGACTGCAAGTTCAATGTGCACAAGAAATGTGCCATCAAGCTGCCGAAGGATTGTACTGGCGAGGCACCTCGGGAGCCAGGAGGTAGGCATCAAGAGCAGGGCCACCCACGGACCGTCACGTTCGTGGGGGCCATCTTCTACGAAAGTTTGACTGATGAAGGTAAACTATTGTGCAATTCCGGGTGGAATCCAAATCGTCGTGACAGTCTCCTCTTGTGTCTTGAACAGTCTCCTAGTTTTCCTTCCGCTTATTTTCTCCATCCTTCAAGTACAAAATTTTTAAGTACTTCTTTAGTCACTTTAGCCTTACAGCTTGAACTCTGCTTTGAAAACTTATACATTGTAATGAGTCGCAATTCGGTACGCGTTACCTGAAGAAAATTGCTTTATTATCGTGATATTTTAATGAAAACTATTACTGTACTTCAATTAAAACTACCATGCGTGCGTTTTTTTGAGGTTTTTCGGAGCTCTGCCCAAACAAAGCTTTGGCTAACAATGTTGGTTTTAGTTTTTTCGAAACTTTGGGACATATTGTAGTAAACTTAAGTTTGAATTCAGTAATGTAGTATTCTGCAGTCAGCCTCTGGTATTTCAAGAACCAATTATTACGACTGAATCCTTTGTACACAAACTGTAAAAGCTGCCAAACCAATCTTCAACATGTTAAACTTGGTTTTAATGTTAGGGGTGCTCAATGATCGAACAATGTTTAATCTAGTAGATAAAATTCTTCAAAATACGGCTAAAGATTGCAATTCACCCAAACCCAAAGAAGTTTCTGTTAATAATAAGTTGTAGAAAAGCTTCATGAAACCATCGATTGAAATAAAGCCAACTTTGTTACTGAAGTTTTTGTTTGTAAAAATCGTTCTGAAAGTAATTCTATGAAGTTGTCAATGATATTTGTTATCATACTTAAAATAAATTTCTTTTTTTAAACAGCAAAATTTTTCTGTTAAAGTTACCAGTAGTTACATTTTCTTCTCAATTATACCAGGTGTGATTGAGAAAATATTTTATTATCAAAAGTAAGTCATTTGAGCACTTCACCTTAACTTAAGGCTCAGTTCTCATACTTCGAATTGCACTACTGTGTTAAAATTCAACCATTTTAGTTTTTATGGGAGAAAAATTTGTTTCGTTTTAAATGCATATTTCAGTAAAATTACCTAAATGTTGAACAACCCTTTGTCATGTTAACAAAGGTTGTTTTGTTAGAAAAATTTGAAGGTCCATTGACTTCACGAAGGTTGTAGGGCATTGTTCATACCAGTCGTCTTGACTGTTAGATTAAAAAAAAAAAAAAGGAAAGTACAATACATCCCTTTAATCCAAGAGTGAAATTTTACTTCAGGACTTATCCCAGAATTGCACAAGTTTAAAAGTGGTTAGTGTGTTGACTTGGCGGTTTTGGAATGTTGTAAAATGTTTAGGAGTGTGTTTTTAACATTAAATTTAATTTTTAACAATAGGACTGTTTAACAAATAACTAATTATTAATACTATTATTTGGATTGTTTATATTATTGGAATTAATGTTTCAAAAGCACTAAAATCTTTCCCTGCCATACTAATTGTTGGTGCGTTTTAAAGCACAGATCGAAATTGCCGAAGCTGATTTCTACTGCTGTCTGATTCATTGCTTTTTCTTACTCTTTTCTGCTCTCCAGCTCTGTTCGTGTTGTTTAAATAACTATTGTGCATTAACTGTTTACGTAACTATCATTTGTGTTGGCCGTATTAATTATTTCATTGGCAGTAACAATAGAATAATTTTTAATTTTTTACTCCAATTATGCGACGTAACATTTAAATGAAAGAGTCACCATTAGAAACATTTTGCATTGAAGTTATAAAACATGCTTTGTCGACCTCTATGATTAGTTTTTCAATGTACAGTTATATACTGTACTCTGCTTGGTTAATAATCATCAGAAAGACTATCTAATACAGCATACTTTGTAAGAAGAAGGCTGCCTGTATAAAAGAGGCTAATAAATTTAGAAAGCAAATGGTAGATATGGAAAAAATGTGACTTTTTGAAAAAAGAATTTTCCTTTGGTTCACGTGTTTGAAATGTGTCG
Source organism: Lithobius niger (assembly GCA_023313725.1). Lineage (NCBI taxonomy): Eukaryota > Metazoa > Arthropoda > Chilopoda > Lithobiomorpha > Lithobiidae > Lithobius > Lithobius niger. The sequence continues at coordinate 58,594 of JAHWFP010189070.1, forward strand.
TCATGTGCATAGATGGTAATACTTTCTGATTTTGAGCAGGTCATAGGTTGGTTCAGGCAGCGTGCCGTTTAGACCATTCTTTCTTCCGTCACGAGAAACGGTGCAACCTAAATAATTAATAAAATAACTCGTGTCAAGACGCAGCACCAAAATTGTTCAAGTCATCAGCAAAACCTTGCAAAAACTAGCGAATACTTGCAAATATTTGGCAACGTTCCTAGTTATCTTCTTCAGGCTACAGCTAAAAGAGACTTCATTTTTCCACACATCTACTCTGTAACAGACGTTTTGACATTCATAAATCCCTCCACTTCACAGTTGGCCCTGAGTTCGCTAACCTTGTTGTTGTTGGCACTGCTCACGTCATTGTTGTGCTAACGTTGGTGTCATCGTCTCCCATAAGAGGGGCCTTGGGAAGAAAACTTTGCCATTTAGCCTCAGTTTATAGCTCAAATTTGGTGTCATCATTCTTCCAATTTGTTTGTAGGCTGGCTCCTGTATATTTCTTAATCGAACTGACTGCTATTTGCAATGATACGTAGCCATTGATTCCAAGGCTCGGAGGTGTGCCTCTTCCTTGTGTCTGACTTGAGCATGATCTTAGTTTGCTCCCAGTTGGTGTTATGCCTGGTTCTCAAACAATGCGTGGCTACCCCATTCTTTCAATCTTCCTCCATAGTTCCTTTCACATGCTCTTTGATTCTCACACAAATTCGTCTTTTTGTTTCCCCTACATACCCTTTTGGGCAGTCGCTGCAGGTAATCCAATAGACCACTCTGTTGGTGTTGAGGAGTCTTCCAAGAACCAATCCTTCCTCTTCCCCTCCATCTCCATTCCTGTCATTTTTTAACTTCTTCCTGAGGTGTGCTTGCCATATCTTTAATCATGTTCACTCATTTTCCTCTTTGACCTAGTCTGTGACTACCAGCAAGGGTATGTAGGGGAAACAAAAAGACAAATTTATCTGAGAATCGAAGAGCATATGAAAGCAACTGTGGAAGAAGATAGAAAAAATGGAACAAATTGGAAGAATAATGACACCAAATTTGAGTGATGGACTGAGGCTAAATGGCAAAGTTTTCTTCCCAAGGCCCCTCTTATGGGAGACGATGACACCAACGTTAGTACAATAGTGGATGTGAGTAGCATCAACAACAACAAGGCTAGCAAACTCAAAGACAACTGAAATGTACGGAATTTTGAATCTCTTTGGCTGTAGCCTGAAAAAGCAACTAGAAAGGTTGCAGAAAATTCGCAAGTTTTTGCAAGGTTTTGATGATGACTTGGAACAATTTTGGTGCTGCGTTTTGACTGTGAGTTATTTTATTATGCACATCAACCAAAGTATTTGTGCCGCACCATTGGTTTTTCGCGTGATCAAGGACGCATTTGTTTTGAAGCCTTCTGTTTTGAAGCCTAAATAGTGTTTTTGTAAAATGTAAGTAATTAACTTGACCTCCACGTTCTAAAGTGCAACATTCAGTTCATCATCAGGCAAACCGAACAAGTAGCCAAAAAAAATTGTTGTATTATTATTTTTTTATTCATTTGAAATTTTAGTGCATTAATAGAACAACTTACATAATCAATTATTCCTGCTAGTGTACGGTAATTGGAAGTTAAATATTGCATATCATGATCATTGAACTTTCACTTAGTTAAATTGATAAGTTGGTTAAATTAAGGGTCTGCTATTGCTGTTGCACTGCTTGTTTGGAGGATTGCTCTAGTACTCATGCTTGCATCGTTTTCTCCAGGATTCTCTTTCAGTAGATTGGATAGCATAAGAAATCCCTAACACTCATGCCTTCTGCCTGACATTTTCCGCTTTACTTTGTAAGGATATGGTACATGGTACCACGTTTTTTTTTGTTTTGTGTCTTGGTCAGCGTATTCCAAAATTCAGCTATTACGAAAATCAGTATGCAGCTGGGTGATAGGCTTCTCCAAGACATGTTTTTTTTTTACACATTGAAGGCGTGCTTGTGAAAACTATTCTGAGCATTAGGATGTGCAATATTTAAAAAAATTCGAGCCAAATGTTCAATTTACGCTCAAACTCAGCTCATTGGCTACATTTACACTCAAAAAGTCAATGCCGGTCAAACTGCAGTAACTTACCGTTTTTTTTTAACAGATTAGGACATTCAAATATACAAAATGTCCTCGTAAATGCTTTCCAATGGTACGGATTTAAAAGTAGTAGCTCAAACCATTTTCAAGTTGTATCATTAAAATCGAAAAATATTTTGTAAACATTGGCCCACATGCTCAACTAAGTAGCAATTTACTTGCCATTGTCCAAGTAATTAAAAAGAAATTGGAAACAATATGTTTACCAAGTATTTGAACGCGACTCTTATGTTGTCTCAGCTTGATACAAAGTAAAGTGCCGTACTAGCACACCCCAACCGAGCATAGAAATTGTTATTGATGATCTTTCAATTCATTTACAACAATAATCTCTTTATTGATTGGGGGAAAAAAGACAACATAAAATAGAGTGTTCAAAAGAGATTTCATAACTGTCAGAAGCAATCCTAGATCAGCAAAAGTATAAAGAATAACCTTTTTTTTGTAAGGGAAAGTTTTCTTGGGATTTACTTTTAATTTTATATGATGTGCTGTTTTTTTACAAATTGGTACGATCTCTTCGATGACATTAACAAGCATCCTGCTACAAATTCTGTTGAATCTTTTTAAAACCAATATGAAGTGTGTGGCGAAAAGTGGCGATTCCCTTTCACGAGAAAGTGAGTTCCATTGAATTTTGCGTTAAATATAAACTGATAAATATAAGTAAAACTGTGAAAGACAAAGCAGAAATTATTTGTATGGTACCTAACTTTTTTTTGGTATCTGTCTCTTTACATTCTACAGAAGCAACTAGTGAGGGAGCAGAAAACTCAGAAACGGAAGGAAATGAACGAGAAACAAATGAAGAGGAGTCTGACAATGAGAGTGAGGGGTCGGAAAGAACAGGAAGCCAAGATGTTACGCAAGATACGGGTCATGACAGCCAAGATGAAGATTCTAAACCTCGTACAATCAGGTATGCGAGCACTGTCTTTTTGTATGACTGGGCCATTGTAATGATTTTTTTAATTCTCGTGTAAAAAAAGAAGTGACTTTATAAGTATAACATTACTTGTAATGTTGTAATATAGTGTAATTACGGTGATAGTTTTTGTTTTATTATGTGTAAAACATAGCTACTTGTACGCGTGAAAAGTTCAAAAGCAAGTACACTAGAAAACAGTGGACTCTTAGACAGGCTCATGTTTTACTTGGTAAAAAGGTAACTCAATAATATAAACTAGCGGAGTCGCGCGCGTCGCGCGCTCATTCCGCGGCGTCGCCCCCCCCCCCCCCCATTAAGTTGCCGTTCGGTCGGTAGATGGCATCGTATGTTCGCGTTGCTGGACGTTGCGTTCTGGGCGCAGCTACTATCTCAGCGGGCCTTGGCTGCTACTCTTATAATTTGCCGTTCCGTCGGTAGATGGCATCGTATGTCCTGCTGGCTGCGCTGCAGATGCAGATGACTGCTTCGTGTGTCGTGCTTGCTGCTGCTGCTGGCTGCTGCTGGCTGCCTTGCGGATTTTGTGTAATTATATATATAGATAGTCATTCGTTATTTGCCTGTGTAGTTTGTACCTGGACCTGGAAAGTATTTCCATCCAACTCTTCCAGAGAGCAAAAATCCCCTTAATGAATGTGCTAGAAACGTGTCACAAATAGATACCAGAGTGTGACACAAATTGGACAACTAATTTGACCTCAGCACTCTTAAACAAGTGGCTTTCCTTCCTGTGTCCTCCATCCACTACCCCAATACAGATACCATCGCAAGCCTTTCCTGCTGCTTCAACAGGAAGGAAAACAGTGTACTAATCAGTAAACCACCTTTGTACACTCGAGCTTCGTAGTGTGGCATAGATGAATCTGTTCCGGGGTTGGCTTTCCATCCTGTTTGGATGGTAAAGGTGTAAATGACATAATGACGTGAATGGTATCATAATAATTTCAGAAGTGATGTGTAACATATAAGATTGGACATCAACATGGACTTAGTGATAATAATGAGCTGGTGGGAGTTTGGTAGCTTTCCGCAGCTTAGGTGTTTCAAAGATCACACTAGTGGCACTGAATTATGGGTGGGACCAGGAGCGTATAGAAAACAGGAGCGTGCATGGCTAATTCATGTTAGGAGTGCATATTTTAGTACGCTGTACTAATACCAGAATACTGCGCCTGTGCCAAGTTGTCTCAAATCCAAATTGAAATTTATCGTGCGAAACGGACGTGTGCCATGAAAGCATCGCTCTATTGTATTGTTGGCCAGGTTAACTTAACAAACAACAGACTGTCTGTTTGTTGAGTTTTTTTTATTATTACTTTGTTATTGTTTCCATGTTAGACACCTATTGTTTGAAAACAAAGGACCGAAAATTAGCCTTGAGAATGTGGTGCACATCTGTAAACCTCTCCTACAGGTTGCAGCCTCTGCTAATGAAGGTGTTCCCTACTTAGCAGTGTAGTGGAAGTTAAGGAGACCTGTGTCTGTGGTTTTCTATATGCTCCTGGTGGGACACATAAGCATGGCCATGATGAAACAGGTAAACCGTCTTTTAGGCTATGCAAGTATTCGTTGTCACTTCTGACATCTTAGCTAAGTTCATGACACGATGCACAACTTGTTGCTCTTGCCATCTTATCTACCATCGACATCGTGAACCTCTTAATGGCGAGAGCCCGTAGGTGGGCCTCACGTTTGGAACTGGAGTTGAGGAGAGGGGTCGTATTTTCCCAGTTGATGCATTGTGTGTTTTACAGTGGTTCTGGGCAATACCGTTAAGCTTTCTCCTCTTGAGCGGCACCTATGTGCTCCCGAATCCTGACTTGACTGGCGTTTGGTTTCCCCAGTGTATACCGCATTGCTGGTCAATCATTTCATGCAATATACCACACCACTCCTTGTAAAATTTGGGGAGGGTGGAGGGGGAGCGTCAGCCTCATTCTGGAGTGGTGGGTTGGGGGGGGGGGGAGGAGTGACATCAGTGCAACTTGCTTTCCAGATCAAACGAACGCTCCAATAGGAGAAAGACTACGCCCTACGGCATTGCGCAGCATCACCGTAAAACACACTACGCCATTGACTGAGAAAATACGACCACTCTCCCCAACTCCAGTTCCAAACGTGAAGCCCACCAAATTCCCCTCATGAACCTCACTGGGGCTAACCTGGACTGCATTGAGCAGATAGTGCACCGAGTGTTACATGCACACTTGAGTGTGCTTCTGATGAAGGTGAATGGTTGAGAATTTTACTGAAAATTCAAGTGGATTTAAAACTGAACAAAATGCCTTTTTGTCCTCATTGTGGTAAATATGTGAAACTTGTGTTAATGAGCGTTAACTTTACTTCTATCATATCTGTTCGCTACCACTGTATCATGCTTCTGCCAATTTTCAATGGAACAGGTATTTGTGCAACAACTGGTGGTACCACCACTCGTACCTGGACTCTTGGCTTGCGGTGCAACTTGTGTGGCTGGCACAACTGGGACTTGCGTAGCAATGCAGCTCAGATCCAGTACTGGGTGGTTCCATCAGTTCAACACCTTCAGTCTTCTTGTTGATCCTTACAGCTACGTAGATCAAGTCACCTAATCCATCTGTCAGCACTACGTTGGAACCGCTCATCGAAACGCACATCTCGTCTTGAAACTCTTTTCCTCGGCTCCGGTATCCAAACAGGATATCCACTACTTCCGGAATCATAGTTGACAAGGTAGCCTATTCTCCACCTTGCGTCTAACTTGCTTCTGGTCAGGTCGCTGATACCCACGAAAGCTTAACAATGGATTCGTTTTAGCTGTCCTAGTATGTAAAGGAGACTGACTCTCTTGACATCGTCTGATCGCGGCATTTGTTGTTCGAACAACTTCTCCTCAAAGGCTTTTGGGCAATCCTGCCCCCACTAACATTGTTCATACCTTTTCCATTAGGGTACGACTCAACCGTTCTGCCGCGCCATTGTTTTGCTTAGTACCTTGCTTGCTTAATACTGCGTTATGCTAGAAACTGGTCAAAAGCTTTCCCACAATGTTCGCCACCCTTTTCCGAGCAAATAGCTTTCACTTTTAGTCCGGTATCGGTTTCAACTTCTTCTGGCCATGACTTCAAGAACTTCACACTTCTTCTTTGTAGAAAATACTCATGATCGTCGTGAAAATTCATCCAGAAAGATGACATAATATTTTTCGCCATCAATAGCGGTAGTTAGATGGGCTTGCTAACGATGGCCGTTTTGATGTGAAGGCTACACGATAGCCGAGTAGAGTTTAGCGACGATTACAGGATAACCGAGACGAGGTTGGTGCTAGGTTACACAATATCCGAACTGAATTGGATGAAAGACTACAGGATAGCCTATTAATGAGTATGGCTGACGATGCCAGTTTGCCTCTAATAGAGGGCAGATCAGACTTGTCCAAGGCAGTGTCGAAGCAGAGACCCATTTGGGAAATGGACAAAAAGATTGTCATGGTGGTCCGTAAGGCTGTACCGAACCGAACATGGCCGAACACGAACAGAGGGTGTTCGGTTCGGTTCGGTTCGGTTCGGTTCGGTGTTCGGTCTTTCAAACGTAAAATACCAACCGAACATATTTTCACTTCTAATCGAAGGATTTTGATGTTTTAATACACCATTTTGAAGGTTTTTTCGCCAGCTTTCTGTTGGTCCAAACCACAAGTTCCTAGCTCTAAGTTGGTTCAGAAGTTATAGGGGAAAATGTAAAAGTAGTGCAGATTTTTTTATGTTTAAACAGAGTTTCAACATCTATGTACTTACAAGTCCATGTGAAAATACTAAGGCTGTACAGATGCAGATACCGTATTGGTAAATCTGCAGATATTCAATGTATCGGAATCGGTATTTCTTAGAGATTCCCTTGCAGATACCACACATCACCCTTGATGATGTAGAGTTTCATGTTTCCTGCCTGCTGTCTGCTACAGTTCTGGAAATTGAAGTGCAACACAAAGTTTCATCCTGAATAAAATCATTTTCTGCATCGAGAACTTTGTGTTCCCTGCTTTCAGACGGTCATGATTCCAAAAATAACAGTGGAACACGAAGTCTCATCTTGAATTAAATCAGTATCGGCATCGGCATCGGTTTAACAGATATCATGCGGTATCGGATCGGTATCTGTATCGGATCGGTAGAAGTGGTATTGTGCAGCCTTAGAAAATACCTACATTTGTTAAGAAACTTGTGCTTTGATGAATCTTTGTGAACTGAGTTGTTCTACATTTTAGTTTAAGATAGATTGGTTTGGTACATTTTTGTTCGGTTCGGAAGTGTTCGGTGTTCGGCTTATTTAAGGTTTGTTCGGTTTGGTTCGGTTCGGCTGAAAAATTCTCGTTCGGTACAGCCTTAGTGATCCGCCTACAAAGATGAGCGTTTGTCGAAGACGGTAAGAGACTCCATTCTTGATCGCTATGTGGTAACAGGGCGGCGGTGCGAAATGTGTTTGTGACCCCGAAAACACCATTACTCCTGAGAGTAAGTGATCACCATTCGAGCCTGGAGGCCGTGGATGTGGCCATGTGAGGTGTGTAGACTGAATTTGTGCACGTTTTATTGCGTATGATGAGAGCTCTGCAATTTTGTGCGATGGAAGACGTTGATTATGGTAGTACTTGGAAAGTGAAGATAGCGTGATTCATTTTTGATGCTACTACTCTGCAGTTGCAAGCATTGATTGGAATGAATCGGGCTTGTAGGGAAAGGCTCAAATTTGCGTTTACAGAAGAATTGCACCCTGAAATTATGGCACGTGAGCCAACGTTAAATGAAATGTTTGGTAAACTGCTGCAGGACTTATTACGACTGGCACAACAGGAGGTTACAATGACTAAGAGGCAGCGGAGGTGGGACGCTATGCTGGGCTGCTACGACGCGACATCCTTTCCCGCAGGGGGTGGGCGGCCCCGCGGACGTAGTTATGATAGATGGTAGCAGGCCCATAGTGGGGCGGGCCTACCTTGTCAGCGCAGGGTTTGGCCATGATTTTTTTGTTGTTTAATTACGATTTACTTGTGGTGCAGCAAAGAGTACGATTGCCACTGCCGAGTACCCAACAGAGCTTTGTGCTTGGTGAAACGCCTCCGGGTAGTAAGCGAATGACGGACATGCACAGGATCAAATGTGTAGCACGGGAGATAATGGAGGCAGACATTACACCAGGTACACTGAGACGGAGAGGCTATTATTATAAATGGACCAACTGGGTAGAGTGGTGCGAGCAGCATGGGATGGCACCTATGGAGGCGCCGGATGCCGATTGTTTGAACGGTCGCCGATTGTGGAGGAAGTGATCTCTCTTTCTGGTGATACGCCTGCAGCGTCACAAAAACCAGGCCTTGGACGCAGTACTATATGTGGCATCCTACATTTGATGAATGGCACCGCTCCAGGACATGTAAATGGTGGCGACGGGGGGACCTACCCACCAGGTAGTTCTTGTCTTTTGTGAAACCCCATTGCCCTGTGGGGGTGCGAGGTGGCTGTGCAACGTGTTACGACGATCAGGGACTGACACGAGCCAGTTCAGGGCACACTCAGTGAGACTGGCGGTTAAATCAGCAGCGGCTGGGTGTAGAGCATCAGCGTCTCAAATCATGGCCATAGCAAATTGGGCGTCGTCAGCTGTATTCAAGAGACATCACCACCGTGAGATTGAGGTGGGGCTCGTAGGGACAATCCTGCAGTGGATGCGGACTCTAGGCCGTTTATGTACGGAGGTAAGTTGTGCTGGCTGAGCGCCAAATCATCCCATTTATAATCATCCAATTTGTTCTAAGGGGTTACATAGTGAGTCGGATTCTGTGAATGAGAAATGATGATTCTGCCAGAAAACTTGTTATCACAGAAGAATCGAAGTTGTCAGAGTAGAATCCGACGAAACTGTGTTATCTACGCTCCCGGCCAAAGCTCGAAATGAGCGGTATCGCATCGCAGTTTGCACCACGATTTTAGACATTAGCTATACAAAATTAAGATTTGCGTAGCAGTTTAGCAATGCAACATCATGGCTTAAAAAACTTTATAACTATGTTGAAAACTCTTTTTGCAGTAGGCGTAGCCGATTTATAATAGAACAATGATTATGTTCCGTAAAATATTTAATGCCAATCTCTACAGAAGTTATATGTGCAAAGAATGAAATTGAACGATACACAATCGTAACATAAAGCATCAGAATATTTAGGGATTAAAAAAAAAATGATTTAATTTGTACGTCACACAATAACATTTTCTTGTTCTAGCTGAACCATCAATTAAAATGAAAACACCCTTTTGCCTGCCAAGAAAAATAATAATGCTTCATGAAAACTACTAACCATTATTTTGCGATTGCGCCGCTAATTTTTATTTTGTATCGCAATTGTGCTATACACTTTTTTCTGGAGATTTCGAGCCCTGCTCCTAGCCCACCTCCCTGGCGCTCCTATGGCTCAGCTACAACAGACAGTGGTGAGTAAGGTGCAAGGGAGAGGGGAAGGCGAGGAATCAAGTGATGTAATCTTGCATAAATTAGGTTATAATTCTATGCAAATTAGGTTTGAAAACATGTGCCGACAGCAAAGGAGACGACATCCCATTTGTTGTAAGGGGATAACACAGGTACGTCGGATACTACTCTGAGAACTTCGATTCTTCTGCGAGAACAAGTTCTCTGGTAGTATCTTTATTTTTCCATGTTCATGTTGGCGGGAATATTAGCGCATCATGCAACTCAAATCGGACGTGAAAAATTAGACTGAGTGAGTTGGAGAGGGGGGTTAGTAGCATTTACATTCTAAACAAAAATCAGATATTTGACCATAGTCACCATTTTGTTGTTGCGTTGTGTCGTAATTATCATGAGCGCCGACGAAATTGTGGATTCAACCCAAACGGATACTAATGGGCAAATTTTCAGTACGTACATGCGTAGTATTGGGACAATACGCTCTGTTGGGAAATCTAATAAAGCCTCGCCTTTCCTCAACAAATCCTCCACTCACACTGATAACAGGCCGGTCTCATGATTGAGACTGACCCATGGTAGGAATATTAGCAGGAATGTTCTTTTAATAAGACTGAATGCATGTGTACCGTAAATCGTGGATTAAACGCCCATGGGCTTATGCAGTTAATTTGGCAAAAATAGGGGGGTGGGCTTTAAATCCAGCATTATCAATTTTCTAACCTTTCTGAACATCTATTACAGAAAATTTTTTGAACGATCTCTGAAAGACCAATTTTTACATCCTTTTAATTGCTGTGAAGAAGGGAGGATTGGTGTGAGAAGCCTTGTGCAGGTGCTAGGAGCTAAAGAAAGACTCCACTATTACAACAGGAGGGGAGAAAGGGTCCTCTTTATTCACATCATATAACTTTTAGGTAATTTTTCGTAAAAAAACGACAATTTGAGGGGTGGGCTTTAACTCCAGTATTTAATGATTTTGACTTTACAGCAGTTCAGGGGGTGGGCTTTAGCTTCAACTGGGCTTTTAATACACAATTTACGGTACTTGATTTTTCTACATGTGGCAAAAATTCAAAATGGTGTAAAAAAAAAGGTTTTTGGCTTATTATCATCTAAATTGTTGTATCAAATTGAACACACAATCTGGTTTAAATTGCAAAATAACATTCATAAAAAAAATTCCATTTAGCTTTTGTGAAAATTCAAAATGGCGACCCAAAATGGTATCCCAAAAAATGGTATAAGTTAGTTATAGCCAATCGCAAGAAGTGATTCGAGTGGAATTTGATGAGAATGTAATTTACGACGTCTAATCTAGACCTCACCGTTCCTCTTGGTCCCTGATCAAGGAGACTCATGCCATCATTGCGTTCGGAGACAAGCAAATCAGTTCAGGCAGACAACAATCCTCGTCCTCGGCTCTCTTCCCCACTGAATTACGCCTTCTGAATTACGCCGTTCCACCACCTACTGTCAGCTTTCGCTTTTCTTTCTCTCCAGCATTACATGCTTCAATCAAAGGGGTATGGCATCCCTCCGCGTCACCACCACCTGTGTATCCTACTGTGCAGTCCTCTTTTTCTTTTTTGTTAAAAACTTTGACCATACAGCTGACTGGTCTTTTCTCTACCTTCAACCCGTACAGCTGTGCTCCACACTGCTCCCCGACAGGACCAATCCTCAACCTACGTTACGCTGTTGTCGCTCCGCGGCGGAGGACTCCCTCCGTTCCTTCTTTGCTGGTCATTCCAGCCCTCCGCTGCTAATAATAACTAATAAGACTAATAAGAACTCCATTCCGTTCCTACAGTGGAGGATGGCTCTTCTCCACCTTCCGCAGACCCACCGAATCCTTCCACTATTCCCCCCGAATGTCTCTCGTCACTCATTTCTCTGCGAGACTCACCAACGCGACATGATACGTTCCATTCCGGCTCCTGCGTTCCCGCTCCGCGACCGATTATTCCACCCTCCGAACCAGCCTTCTCCGGAGCCTCCTCACCCACGTGTGATCCTTCCTTTTTAGCTCAAAGTGCCACAGAGCGATTGGTAATTCCTCTCGATTCCTCTTCTGCTCCTCGGCTCCGGTTACCACACCTCCGCCTACCGCACACCTACTTCTCTCTAATCAATAAGCAGAAGGCACACGTCATCAGCGAGCTACCGCCTCCGCTGTTCCACCGTCCAGCTAGTCAACGCATTGTTCTCCAACCTCCCGCAAAAAGGTTTCGTATCATTGGGACACCCCAATTCAAAACTAGACTAGAAGCAAGCTGGAAGAAATTCCTCCCCGCACCACCAACTACGGAGGAAGAAACAGATAAAGAAACGTCAACTATGATCAACTATGAGCAGTGCCAACACCAGCCTGGAATGCTGACTCAAGGCCTACTGTGATGTGAAAAGGAGGGAGTGTTGAATTTTGGAAGTTCGTTGGGTTGGGTTTGGAAGGATTGTGAATGTGGGTGGCTTAACTGCCTGAAGAAACAACCTGTAAAGGTTGTCGAAAATTCGCAAGTTTCGTGGTGAAAACCTTTGAAAATGTTTGACTTTTGGTCTTGCGTGATCGATCTATGAGTATAAGTCATGAACTTGAACCAAAGTAGAAATGCTGAGTCGACCGATTTTTCAGTATTTTTCAGTATTTTATTTTTAAAAGATAGAAATTTTGCTCTTTGGCCTTTTTAATGTACAAAAGAAGAATGGGAGTTAGTTCGTCCTCATTTCAACATAAAAAGTCTCTATTTCCAGCATACTACTTAAATATAAACCAAGTAGGTTAACCAACTGCTTGAACTTGACAGTTTAATAACGTATGCCGTTTACCGAAAAAATATTTAGTTCTAGGAAAGATAGTCTACCTGAATTAAGTAACCGAAAAGTAAAATTAAAAAACTAAAATTAAAATGTTTATTCAAGCTTGTTCAAGCTTTTCAAGCTATATGAACAAGCTTCAAATTATGTATTATCACATCGAAATTGGTCAGTTTTGGTGAAATTATTGCAGAAACTGATATTTTACTAAAACCAATAGCTGATGCCAATATTGGTATAATCGCATTCATTTTCACAAGAACTGAATACTTGTCTGCCTTCTCCATTTGCCTACTTTATTTCTTAACATTTGTATTTACATTTATGATGTAATAGCAAAAATTAATAAAAGTATTAGCATAAAAAGTAATACTTTTTTGTTTTATATATCTACAAGTAAAGCAGTTCTATGTTTTGCAGTCCCCAACCTAGTAACAACATTCCTTTGATGCGAATTGTGCAGTCTGTTCGGCACACGAAACGTAGAGGATCAAAAATAATCAAAGAAGGATGGATGGTGCACTATACGAACAAAGAGAGCACGGTAAGTTGCAGATCACTAATATTGTTATATTAACAAGTGTAGCTAAGTACATGCCATTGTTGGGGACTTGATGCCTTCACTCTGCAGTGTGACAGAAAACTCAATACTATACCGTAAATCATGTATTATATGCTCAGGCGAAACTAATGCCCCGTCTCCCTAAATCATAGTTTTTCCGCTGCAAACTAGTGGGGAAAACTAATGCCCACACTACTTGCTATTCTTACTACCCCCTTCTGCTGCCCTGGGATAATAGTAGACACTGCCTGATTGCGCTTACAAGGCAGCTTCTCCTCTCTCCACTTTACACTCTTCTCCTCTTCGCAGCATTTAAAATTATGTACCATATTTCTCCAAATATAAGATAGTGCTTTTTTTTCAAATTTGTTTTATTAAAACAGCAGCATCGTCTTATACTCGTTTGCAAACCGTAACCCCGGAGGCAGAAATGGGTGCGATGTGCGACTGTCGCTGATAATCTGGCACAGTTGCAGACAAAATTGCCATTTTGACCAAATTTCTGCTGTTTCGTCAATTTTTTACCGATTTGGACATTCCAACACACCATTTTAAGTGTCTAGACGAGACCTTTCCTATGGTAGAAGTGCCAGATCAATAGGATAAAGCAGTGAAAACTTATTCAGTAAAAACCAATAATTATGTGGTAACCATAAAAAAAAAAAAAAAAACCAGATTAGCTGCAGATACTTTTTTCCCGACTGTGTCGCAGACAATTCTGCTTCTGGGACCGTAACTTGTTCAAATTTTGTCCTATTTTGATGTTTGAATACAGCACTCGAAACATTTTTCCAAGAACTATCCAATTGTGCTATTCTCAAGGTATTTGCTCAATTATTTTTTGGATTGTTTAGCAAAAACAATAGCGGTCGAATTTCCAAATTTTGGTCTCGGTGCAAATTTGCTCCCAGAATCTGTTGCTGCGGTTCAAAACCAATATGTAAACCAACACTGTGGTCTCCTATTTTACAGCCAGTGAAAATCTAACATTCAGCATCTATACGTAATACGTATTGTTTTCCTGCACTCTGCTTAAAACTGACTTCACTATTCAACTGAAAAACCCATACCCATAGTTTAATCAAATGTAGTAAAAAATAGGAGTTTTAACTCCTTTTGAAGGAAAGGGGTCACTGGAAATCTAATTCCAAGCTGTTTATAATGCCGCAAACTGCAAATCTGCGGCTTGTGCGGTTTAAAAGTTACGAAAAATTCAACTTCGGCGTGCAATTTTGCACTCTAAAGAGCTGCATCAGGATTGAAAAGTGCGATTTTGGAGTGTAATTTGCCCCTGTGCATCCGAATAGTCCTACCACTGAAACTAAATACATTTGGAACTGGCCTCAGTAAGCAGTCCAAAATCAAAGTTATTACACTTTTGAGGCTTTGACTCCAGTACCAGGTAAATTTGCTAGTATACAAGCTAATAAAATGTAATACCAAGCCTTACGAAAGCCTTGCTAGAGCCAACTGTTTTATAATCACAGCCATTTATTTATTTGGAATAGGCGAGCCCAAAAATGCTACTTATCTTATATTCGGGGAAATACGCTAATAATTGGTCTTTCTGACATCATTCAAAAAGGTTTTAATCGCCGAATTATCTGTGATGATGTCCAAAAGTTAAATCAGAAAATGGGTTATTCTTTATTTAACACTCACCCCTGTATAAGCCAATGGGCATTTAATGCAATTTACGGTAGTTCACAACATTTGACTATTATTACCTTGCAGGGGTATGTGAGACTCGAAATTTCTTTAATCACTTCAAATCACTTTAATGAATGTGGGGACTAATTCTTGTCAGCTCTGCTGACTATGGGGGAAGGTGTTCCTCGAGACCAAAATTGTCTTGTATGAACAGTTTTACTTATGATGGTGCTGCTGGCACAATTATAAAATTTAAAGAGAATGGAGAAATTTTTAATAAAATGAAAAACAAATTTATTAAAAAACAATTAGTAGGAATGAAGTAGCGTAATCCTAAGTCCTTTTGAATACAGATTATTAAGCTAATTCAGTTAATAGCCATTCCAATTCAATAATGCTACGGACAACAGCTGGCAGGGAAAAGAGAGTACAGTTTTTTCCTAGATCACCTTTAAGTTAAGAAAAACTTTGCTGACTGAAAGTTGAACAGTGCGTCGAGTAAGATTTTAGCAAGACACTAGAAAGTTCTAAGGCTGGGAGATCAGCTTTTTCTAACTAAGCCAATCATTAAATGAAACTGACCTATAGCTAATCTCCATCACCAATCCCAATACCCATTTAACCGAAAACTCTACTACTGAAGCATATAGTGTAACAAAATAAGTTACTTTTGTAAACAAATTTTTAAAATCAATCGAAGACCAGATACTTTCCAACTCGTTGTGCTAAAAAGAAATTGTAAAAACTACTCAGCCTATAATGATTCAAGGATCAGTTTGAACTTTGTATTAAATTCTGGAAGACTTGCATTGCTTTATAAATGGAGACTTTTTTTTTTAACACAAAAGCCCCTGTAATCTTTAACATTTTGCTCTGGAACTTATAAACAGTAAGAGATAGCAACTTGGTGTTTGGGCCAGTGGAAAGCTGGCGAAAAAAAACATTCGAAATGGTGTATTCAAACGTCAAACTTAGTTGTTGATAAGTGTAGTATACATTACCAATATATCTGGGTTTAATTACCGATCCCGATTTCTACGAATACTGCAAATATTGGTAAAGATCGCGATCTGTAATTAGGATCGGCCCAGCCTTAGAAAGTTCACGTTGTTTCTGGCCTCAGCTACCCTTGGCATATTCGGGAAGAGAAGAGCCATGTGATATCTTGTGCTCCTGGAGATCATGGCATGTAAAAGAACTTAAAGAATTTCCTATGGGATTAACCTAGCAAAATTGTCCCTCTCTCCTTCTTGCCATTGCTAATGCTGGAGCGCGTCCAACACTAAAGGATAACTGCTAGCTAACTATGCAGAAGTTCCTCATTGTTTTTAGTTTCGTTAATTCCTGTATGCATTCACACACTTTAATATATGCATGTTATTTTGTTTATTAGGAAGATGTGGACGTTCACATTGGTTAAATTGTTGCTTGGCTAAAGTAAGTTTTTTTCTTTCTTTCAGCAAAAGAGACATTATTGGCGGCTAGACACCAAAACTATTACCTTGTATCAAAGTGAAAATAGTACGAAGTTTTATAAGGTTAGTGTGCATTTCTTTTATGCTGTACCATTTTTGCTGGTATTTACTAGCTCTTTTAAATCTCGTGGCTTCATTTTTTTTGTGCTTAGGAAATACCTTTATCAGAGATATTGGCAGTGGAAACTGCTAAATGTGCTCTAGTCGCGGAACCTGGACGCACCATGCACTGTTTTGAAATTCGCACAGCAAATGTAGACTTTTATGTTGGTGAAGATCCAATTTCTGGTAGAAAAGATGAAACTCCTCAATATGTCATGCCTCCTCCAGAAAGTGGCATAGGTACCCACTTGGCCAAAAGTTGGGAACACGCCATAAGACAAGCCTTAATGCCTGTGACACCACAATCAGCTGGGAATGTTCCCAATACTCAACGTAAGTGCTCCATTCATTGTCCGTCATAACCATTCGTTTCGATAAGAAGTAGCTATAGCTGGTTTCTTCATCTTAAAGCATTATTGAATTACTGTAATGTACTCTTTGTTGAAGAATGGTTGAGTTTCCATTGTCTTTTTGTTTGAATTAGATCCAGATCATGATCCAGATAAAGTAGAACAAGGAAGTGATCTTAATCAGGTGTATCAGATCTTTGCAGATGAAGTGTTGGGTTCAGGACAGTTTGGAATCGTGTATGGAGGTAAAAAAAACTAAAAAATATATTACGGTATTGTCTGCTGCATTGTGCGCTTAAGCTACACCTAACAGTGGAAAAAATTGTTACTTCGAGTTGTTTCTCGTCCATTAACAATAGTGAACAATGTTTTGATCACAGACGGTGTGTTCCCAGCTTTCACGAAAATAGCATTACAAATAAGTTCAATCTTTAGGGTTAAAACCTACCCAAATGTCAAACTGTAAACAGCACCTGCTGGCGTCAAACTTGAACGGAATATCAATTTTCAAGCACGTCGGTCGCATATATGATTTTATCTGAGTGGGATTAGCTAGTAATAATTTTTAATTAGCATGATATCAATTACGATGTTGAAATATATTTTTCACATTGAAATCCTCCGTTCACAGCTGTGAAACTGGCCAGAGCAATCGGCCAGTTTCGTTTAAGGATCGGTTCGGGGTTGGTTCGGTTAGAAAAAAGCTGATCGGTCCAGCCTTAATATTTTGTCATGTTGAGGGATAATTCCCAATGCGGCCGGAATCCAATTTGTGGAAAATGTAAGGGAAACGTTCAGGGATAAAGAAAAACTAAAAGTTGAAGAATTAGTGTTCACCATTCATGGAGAGAAAAGATGGATCAATGACGTTTTCATGATATTGAAATGATGCATTTGGAAACGTCAGTCTGTGCTAAAATTTATTTAATTTGGTTATAGGACATTATCGACAGGTAGTCTGAGTAGTCAAAAGAAATGCTCACTTTGGAGTGAAAGGGTGGGTCAGGTTATTTTGGACCTAGTTTCAGCAGGGAGGGGGGGGGGGGGTGTCATGATTTTTTTTTACACTTTTGAGGGTGTCATAACAAATTGCTGGTCACATTTTTATTCTATCCAACCACCACCCCCAATGCCAAGTCTGTTTTACTGGGGTTTTGCATTTTTTTATGATTTTTAGCATATGCAATATTTTAAACCAATATTTAAATAAAATAATTATATTTATTTTGGCCTATGCTTTATTTATGCCAAAAGTAATTTTTTTTTTATAAAGACGTACTTCAGTATTACAGTTTTTGATTAATTGGGAACTGTGATAAGTTATTGGGGATTTGTTATTCGTAATAAAGCTGATCGGCCTAGCCTTACTAATACGTTTAACGTGGTAACAAAGTGGAAAAAATGCTAATTCAGTAGAACTACTAGATGTAAAAAATAAAAATAAAAACTTTTTGTATAGAAACGCACACTTATTTCAAAATAAATATAATTCGAAACAAATATTTTCTTCGTTAGGGACTGTATCAATGATCAGTATCTGGACTTGGTATCGGCAGATTTTTCTCTTCGAAATCGGTATCAGATCGGATCGGTAAAAAGTGGCATCGGCCCAGACTTAGTAACCGCACGTAGATGCCAGCTGTTTAGAGGATAGGAGTTCCTGAAAGTTCGAGTCCAACTCCATGAACTAGTTCCTTCCTGACTGATGTAGACCACATAGTGCCTTCCTTAGCTTCCAGGTGGTTCTTGTACAGCATCCAGGTGCAGGTTTCAAATAGATGTCTTCATTGAAGGCCCCATAAAAGCATGCATACTTACGTCTAGGTGACAGTGCACCCACCCCAGATATACAACCAATAATGTGAAAAAGAAAAGTACCAAGGCCAACAAAATGGGGACTTCTAGCATTTCTTTGGGCTTCCATTCCAACTATTTTCTCATCAAAGTGAACGCTTTGTGTTTTTTACTTTATATTCCCCTTTGTGTGGGGACCAAATTCGATAACCCTTTGTGTGCATATCCCACCAGCATTCCGACGTGTGATCTTGGTTGGATTTTTGCTTCGGGGGCCGGCGCTCGTCGTATGTGAACCTAAGTGATCCAATTCTTTGTAGATGATATACTGCTGGTATCCAGCCATAGGACAGAGCGTCTGGGAGTTCTCCATTTATCCCAATGTGTGTCAGTTCTGCAATATTTGCCATTTCCGCCCATCACTTACCAGACAGTTTGTCAGAGATTAAATGAGTTCTTACCGAATCTAGAAGGGTTCTGTTTAAACATTCTGCCACCCCATTCATTTCGGGACTATATTCATTGGTGCATTGCATGCAAATCCCTAGATAATCCAACTCCTGGAAATACCCTGCGCAATATTCCATCCTGCGCAAGATTGTCTTTAGTAAACTTAGCAAATGACTTCACCTGTTGAACGTGAATTGAAGTTCGAGTAATTTGATGAAATCGTGAATTTGACACTTCAAAGTAATTGTCCTTTAGCTGGGTATTGAGCATTAAATTAAATTTAAACTAGAATTTAAAGGTAAGTATTTTAGGATAAGTGAAAACTAATTTTATCCTTAAAATTCTGTTCTTGTACACTGAAACAACTGTCTTTTCTACAATAAAAGTTGTCCTTCCCCTTGTGTACAAAATAAATAATGTTATTACTTACATTCTGTAATTCATCTTTTTTTTTTCTTTTGACAGTAATACTGTAGAAAAAAATAAAGGTTGCAAATGTAATAAGGAACATGGTCTACATCATCATGAAAAAAAAGCATTAAGCTTGAATTTATGGTTATTTATATTTTTATTGAGAAGTTGTAATACGAGGCATTCAATAAATCTTGTCTTAATTTTGCACAGGTATCCATCGAAGAACAAAACGACAAGTGGCCATTAAAGTAATTGACAAATTAAGGTTCCCAACAAAACAAGAAGCACAACTAAAAAATGAAGTTTCCATTCTTCAAGTAAGCAAATGCTCTATTAGGTTATTTAAAAAAAATTGCAGCTTCTTTAAAAACCAATGTAAAAGAGAGAGAGGCATGTTAATTTGTAATCCATTCATCAGCAGAATTTATCCATATTCTGTAGATTTGCATTTTTCGATTAGAAGGAAGAAACTAGAGACATTGAGATAGCTAAAAGTTGGGAGGGCGACAAGATTTGCAGAATTATTGAATTTGCCAACCAACTCTGCACATGGCTGCTATCTTTGTATTTCTCTGTATATCTGTTGTTCTTTTTAAAAATACTATAGTAGTTTCTACTCTGAAAGTTCATGTCGATAAAATGTTAGTTAAGGAAAACTTGATGCACAATTTCAGAAAACTGGAATCCTCACCAGATTCTTTCAAATTTTTGACAGGCAGTATACTTAATTTCGCGTCATCAGACACTAACATTCACTAGACCTTGCTACTACATCGTTGTGGGAATCACGATTCGAATATTGTGCTCGGCGTGACCCACCATATACATCAGGCCCACTCTCCCAGTACCTTGAGGGGAAGTTTTCTCGTAGCAAAAACCTGATCCCCGGACTTGAAGTTCCTTGTGTATTCATTAGGGTGGTTTCTTTAATCAGATTTTGTTGGATGGCCAGGGTTTCAAGTCCTCGTAGATGTTGATCAAATGGGACGTTTGATTTCAGCAGTGTTGATGTTGAGCTCCATCCAATTTCTTACTTCGTCTCCATGTGATGGTATGCAATGCTGTTTTGCGTGACGTCATTCGTATCTGCCATGTGTTGTTTTAACCTCGTTCTAACTCGTTCACGTTTCTCCGATTTATCCAAGTGTTTTGGATCTTGGACAAAAATGCTGCTGTCGTCCTCGTTCCTTTCTCATTCTTTTTTCCAGCAGTTCACCTTTGAGATTTTCTCTTTTTGTCTGCACCTTTTTCTCTCAGCACTTTTGCCACTTTTTCACTAATTCCGAGATGTTGAGAAGGGACTTGCGCCTAAACTCCCAACCATGCACATGAGTAAAGTTAGAAGTCCAGAATCAGAAGTATAACCTATACTTCCTTGTTCCAGAGTACTGTAAGTGCTTTGAAGTAAAAGTACATGAGCATTACAGCATCCAACTCTTCTTTATTCAGGTTACTTCACGCGAGAAAGGGAAGTATAGGTTATGCAGCTCCTTTCCCTAAAAGATTCTAGACCTCTAGCTTTACTTGTGTGCATGGTTGGCAGTTTAGGCGCAAGTCCCTTTAATCTAGTTTCGCCACAAGATCAAGTAGGCCTATAAGTGGGCGTGAGAGGCCGTTGGAATTGAACCACGCTCTGCAAGGGACTTAAGGTGTCAAAGTGTACACGACCTTGGACACCCAAACGGCTGGGCGTCCCGTTCCGGCACCGCGTTGCCGTTGGTAGCCGCCCTCCCCTTCAGGCATAGAAGTGCCAGATTTAGACAGAGGGACTGAATTTAAGATCAGAAAGCCTGTTGAAAATTTGCAAGATTTTACCAAGTATCTGAACTTTGAAATTAACCCTTTTAGGCCTACTCCATTTTTAAAATTCCCGTGCGAAAAAGCCTATGGCTGCAACATGGCTGCTATGAACAAGTTGCATGCCTTACGAAAATTAATTGTAGTAAAAAAACTATGCGGTCTAGGATTATAAAAATTCGCAGACGTAATAATTATATTGTAAATTATTGACCAGAAATATAATTGGGACCATCGTCCTACGTTTTCATTATTTAAAAAAATCCTGAAGTTCAACTACATGAACAGCGATAACAAAAGTTTCAACTTACAGTACTCAGAATGATAACATCCACTCGATATTCTTCCGTCACAACGTGTGTTATTACTTCCGAAATCATTATTTTATGTTTTATTACCGTAAAAATAGTTTAAAGTTGCTTTATTTCTTCGAAATTCACGATCGATTACAGCTCGCCACCAAATCGTTGCCGGACGCCATAATGACTGGCTGCCCGCAATGCTGCTGGCGCCAATGGCTGCGACCTTGACTCGCTTCGTGTGCCGTCACTCGCGAACGGCCTAAGAGTCACGTGCCGCGAACGAGCCAATCTGCGCTCGCGAGTTTACTCGCGAGGCCGAAGCGTTTGAACAACGGTCGTTGAAACAGGAAATTTCATTGGAGGAATATTGGCAGTGATGTTGGAGTTAATGACGTCATTTTTCGAGGCCAGAAAATTGGGAATCCCCTCTCTCGAACGCGACCACAATGGCGGCTGTACGTTGCGTCGTTCCAGAGATACGATCGTTTGAACCAAGTGCTATTTTCAGCAAATAAACGCAATTTCACGTCCATTTTGGCGACGATGCCAACAATAACATTGACTTAAGGTAATAAACAGATGATATTAAATTAAATTAACCCAAATAAACCGAAAATATACGTTCCAAATTACGTAATTCAATCGGAGTTATGCCTCCGATGTATGCAATAGGAATTTTATTTTTTTTAACAGGGCGTAGAAATCGGCTGAACCGGGCTAACGATACATCGTCATGTCGGCTTTTTCGCAGTGGAACTGCGATGATGATATGTCGTCGCTTAGGCCTAAAAGGGTTAAGCATTGAGAAATGGAAGTGTTTAATGATGGTCGTAAGATTTCTAATTTGATTCCGATTCCAGTGTTGGTGAGAATCTGTCTTAATTATATTTTAAACGTGGGTGTATCCCCATTCTCCTGGTTACCACAAATTGTGTCAGTAAATCAATTCATGGATAAATATTATTGATATATAAATGGTAGATTCACAGTGAAGGTTAGGAGGGTTTTGATCATGGTTGAGCTATATCACTTTTAATAAATATGTTGTTGTTTACTTAACTTTTTTATCCTTTTAGAATATTCACCATCCTGGTGTTGTAAACCTAGAAAAGATGTTTGAGAACCCAGAACGAGTGAGTACGATATGTCTCTTCAGGGTGCTTTAGAAAATTTGGTAGATTATCACATTGGTATAACATTGCTGTGCTGAATGTTTTTTTTTTTATTCAGATATTTGTTGTTATGGAAAAGTTAAAAGGTGACATGTTAGAAATGATTCTCAACAGCGAAATTGGAAGGCTTTCGGAACGAGTTACGAAGTATATTATTTCACAGGTAAATTTTCACAAAGAATAATTAAACAATCCGTGAGGGGAAGATGATGAAAGGCTGGTACTGTAATCGGTTTAATCTTGTATAAATTTTAAAATAAGTGTAAGGCCTTGCAAAGTTAAAAAAGTGGTTCTCGCGCACACACAGTTGAAAAATCGATGAGGGATGAGGCTTTTTTTTTTTTGTAATTTTCATTCATTTTGAGGTAGTCTAAAAGAAAGAAAAAACTTTTTGCGCTCTGAAATTAGTTTTCATTGGAAGTTGACTTTTATTAAGCTTAAAGCATACACGTATTGTGTCTACTTTTTTTTGGGGGGGTGTTGGCTTCATTTTTCAACGGGTTGCCTTTGCGTTTTGTAGCTTGAGGCTTATTTTCAAAACAAACATTGCAGGTTGCATAAATGCCTTTAGCATTTGCACCTTTCTCGAGGTTATCAGTGGTAGGGCACTTCAAACTTAACTACATAAACAATGATTTGTTTTTACGAACACTTTCTCAGGCATGAAAGTCACTCTTGGTTGAAAACGAGGAAATAAGAGGAAAGCCACCAAATTAATACAGTTTTAGGGTATTTAATGCATTTTTAGGATGTTTGCAAAGCTAAATACCGAGGAAATTGGCTGAAACGAGGAAGGCAACGTACATATACGTCTGCTACGTTGTGGCTCAAATGGAGTAACGATGTATGTATACGTCGTAACTTTTAAGGGGAAGTGCGGGTCGAAAAATGCAATTTTCGGCCAAAATATCGACATGAGAAAAGCTGAAATTCACTACCTGCGTTGTGCATTGATTTCTGTAAATAAAATGTTGTTCGCGATGTCTATAATTTTATAAAAAGCACTTTTGTTGAGTGTATTCTCAGTAAAAACTGTAAAATGTTGTGTTCATTCATTTTTTCGGAAGTTAGAAAGCACAAAATTGGTCATTTACAATCAGCGGTAGCGATCGAACCATTTCACTGGACGCCGCCATCTTGGATGCATTGAAAAGTTGGAATTCCTCTCTATCCAGGCCTCTCAACATATTTTCTCGATGGCCATTTGGCGGTAGCCAATCAGACGGAATATAAGAAGCTGTTTTTGGGCTGTCTCAAGCTACCTTTCCAAAGCAGTTGAAGATGTGTTCCCTCATTGGCCAGTTGCACCATGTGACCGATTGGCGTGCTCTCATTGGCTGACGAGCGATTTTACAATGGTTGCCATGAAGCGCTTCGGATTTCACGTGAGCCAAGATGTGTGAGTGTTTGCGTTCAGTTCGTCTTTGAAAATTACGAAAAGATGAAGTTTCACTGCATTAAAAAATTAAATCTGCAGCTACGATGCAAAACTAAAACGGAAAAGGAGCCTATAAACCTTTACACTATCGCTTATCAGGTGGGAACAACGTTTTGTAGCCTAACTAACGCCGACTTTCGGACGCGTTTTTTCAACATGGAAATTTCAATTTTTAGTTCATTACCGGCCGTAATTTTATGAACTGGTTCTCCAAAACTATTGAAGCCATTTATCCGAATTTTTTCTGTGCACCTTAATGAATACATGTTGCGTGCACGTAGCAAGTTTTAGAACATCGTGTCCAATACTTTTCGCAAGAATAAATATTTCGTTAGTGCCTCTTTCAGAGCAAATAACAAACCAAAGAAACCCCCCCAAAAAAATGACGCGGGGCTTTTTAGGTGATGCGGCGGTGCCTGAGAACCATTTTTTCAACTGTGCATGGCCTAATACACGTACCTTTATAAACACAAAACATAGTAGCGAGTGGAATGTTAGTTGTCTTATATATACTTTCTATCAAAATGTTCCAAATATTTTTAACTTGTATTAAAGTGGCATTATCACCGATTGAAATGCGAACGAAAATACCGTGGCGCCATCTAGCGGCAATGATATTGTTAACCTTTATAGCTTGCTCCCAGGTGCACAAGGACGAACTAAATTTTCACACAATAATTAAGTTTGTCATGGCTTGGTTGTTTCTAAACCGTTGTGCATTCCTTCTGTTGGTGCAAGCGAGAGCTAGATAGTACTACATAGCGCTAGATGTTGTCAGATTTCGTCTGCTTTCAATCGGTGATTTTACTTTTGTTTTATTTTTCTATTGCTACGAAAATATGCGTTACCTGTTAATTATAGAATTTTTATTCTCAAATGCTTTTTCCCTCTAAGAGATTAAATTAAATTAGCCAAACACCAGCTCGCTAACCCCGAAGTGCGGGCCTGCACTTCCCTCCAAAGGTGTTTAAGCACAAAATGCTTGTTGTAGCCATTCTCTAGCGCTTGCCTTGTTCAGACGTACACTCCTCTATCCCTCTGTGTTACTGTGTAGACGGTGTGACGAAAGCAAAAGATGAAAGAGCCTCACAGACTAGCCTTTTCATGACTAAACCATGGGGCTCCCACAAGAAGTCTCCGAGGAAGAGTCCCTCACCTCTGTTGATTGGCTCTGGCTCTCGTGACATATCGCCATATTTTGTGCCCTCCCCACCTGGCAAGCTGTTTTCAACCGGTTCCAGACCTTCCTGCCATGACCTTCTGCATAGGTCGGCTGCTTCGGTCTCCTTGGATGTCGCCGGTAAGTTTGAACTGTGAAAGATCGCCTGCTGTGGATCTGCGTACTTCTCCCGCCGCCTGCC
The DNA here is from genome assembly GCA_023313725.1 of Lithobius niger. NCBI lineage: Eukaryota > Metazoa > Arthropoda > Chilopoda > Lithobiomorpha > Lithobiidae > Lithobius > Lithobius niger. The sequence continues at coordinate 83,820 of JAHWFP010189070.1, forward strand.
AGCATCTTTTGGCCGGCCTGGCGATTGGCCTCGACTGCTCCACCGCCAACTCGCCAGTGGCTCCCACTGCGCCAACTTTGCCTGCTGTAATTTCTGACCAACCTGACTTTGAAGAGGCAAACTTTCGACGCATTCCATGACTTTTTACTTACTGAAGCTGATTTGTCACAGAAGCAGTTCGTCCGTGAACTGGAAATTAGACCCAGTTCATCAATACTTTACCTATCTTGAGCAACAATCCGCAACATCGATTGCTAACCAGGAAATTTTGCAGCAAAAGTTAAAGAAAATAAAGGCTAAAAACTCGAAGCTAAAGTTGAAAATCAAATCTAACAGTGGTAAAAAGCCCAAGTAGGATGAGAAGTGAAAGCCCACTCGCTCTACACCAATTGGAATCGTTCAACAGCCCAATAGTTGGCTATTCATTGCTACCAAACTCCACTAGCCACAGGCTCAGGAAAAAATTGCTCAGCATGGCCCGCTTTCTAAAGAGAAATAGGTGAGCTTTTCGATCAGGCCAAAGACAACCACAGGATTGCCGCTCCGGGGATTGATTGATCTCGGCAACCTGATGGAACTACTCCGATGGAGACTGGGGCATCGTGGCGATGCCTGAAGAAAATTTCAATTACGTTGCAAGTGGATTAATCAGAGCATTGACAATTTGCCTGGAACTTCTAAACGAAAAAGATCCCCTCTTCCCCCCACCTCCTTTCTTCACAGTTTGTGCAAAAAATTCAAAGATTCTTCTAACTGGCTTAAATCTCCTTGTGATGGAGGCCATTATCGGTCACGTAGCCCATCTTCCGATTTTCGAAGCTACACGCTGTCACTTTCCAGTCAAGATGATGGGCACGCTAATGTGAAAGTGAAAGAAGACTGTCGCACCAGATAATATGAAAGACAGGTCAAGGATAAGCGAAAGATCAAACGAAGTAAAAGAACAAGCAAAAGATGATTAGCATAGGAACCGCAGACTCTGACGATAAACTGAAATACGCAAAAGCGAAAGGAAGGATAAGGATCGACATGGGAAAAGGCATACGACAATGAAGAGAAAGAAACATTTTGATGAAATCAACGAATTTTCGTCTCACTTTTCTCGAAGCTACTATGAATCTGATGATGTCTCGAAACGTGCACACTTTCGGAACAGTATCGACTCATCCGGAGTCCTCTTTCTGAACTTATGAAAACAGCGGGAAAACATTATTCCAGACAATTTCCTGTTCAAACCTGCGGTGGAAAACCTTCCTTCGTAAAATAGAGGTCGCATAACTGGCTTCGGTTTTGGTCTCGGAGACCTCATTCCCCCAAAACGCTCCGTTTTGAGCCAGTCCATCCTACTCCTCTAACAATTTTATTGTAAAACGGAGGTCTTCTGACAGGAAAAGTGTACCTCTTGAACCTGATAAAGACCTCCCTCCCTTTCAAGCCCTTTGGTGACGGAACCGCCAATCCAAGAATCTTCGATACTTACCCGCAATCTGAATTCCTCACTGCCTCAACTTCGGATATTCCATGCAGATTCCAATGAAAGTTGAAATAGTCATCCATTCTCAAACACAACGACAAAATACTTAGACTAGGTGTCAGAGCCTGTTCATAGGCGAATGTTCTTAACACCACGGCCAATGCTCTGCGAAAAGCTTTAACTAAAACTAACCCACGCGAAGTCAATCGGTTAGTGTTCCTTATAAATTGAAATTTCCAGAAGCCCTGCTTAGCTGCCTTTTACTCCATGAAATGGCTGACAAGAGCCTTATTCAACTTCATGCTTCTGCTACGGGACTTAGCTTTGCAATCGGCATCCGATATCAACGATTCCACAAATCAAAAGCTTCTTAATCAACCTATCCATGAGGCCGAACAACCAACAGTCCTTTCGGGGGAATCTTCCTGTCAAGGGACAGGTGTCAGCAAGAACCGCAGCTTCACATCCAAACAAAGGAAATGTTACACCTCACCTGGCTTCAGTGGAAAGCCCAGCTCAAGACAATGACTGAGATGTCAAATGTTGACACACCTGCAGGAGGTCGCCTCAGACATTTTCCATTTTGGGAAAAATTAACAGTAAATCCTTGGATCCTCTCAGTAATTAGCCTGGGCTTCAACCATCATTCAAAAGCAAACCAGCACTGATATCTCTCAGCACCTTGGGAATCTACAACACCACCTTCAGAGAATCTCTCAACGAAAATTAGGAACTATTAAGGAAAGAAGTCATGGCAGTAAGCAAAGGCCCTTTGTACCCGGGCTTTTACAGATCAATATTTTTAAGGCCAAACAATTCAGGAGAATAAAGATTAATTTTCAACCTTAAGCCTGTCAACTCGAAAATGAGGAATACCCACATCAAAATGGAAAGTTTCGAATCCATCAGACAATTACTCGAGGCGAAAGATTAGGCAGTCTCCATAGATCTCAAGGATGTGTGCTTTCACATACCTCTTCACCACTTGGTATGATACCTCTCCTGCTTTATTTGTAATGAGAAAGTATACAAATTTCAGACTCTACCATATGGTCTCAACACAGCCCCGAGAGTCTTCACAGCCGTTCTGAGACCAGTGTTGGCACACCTCCACCAGCTTCATGTCCGTTCACACGCATATCTTTAACTTTAACTTTAACTTTAATTAATTGGCATTAAATCGCCCCTTCCGGGCATTACAAAATACAAAACAAAACGTAGCAACAAAACACAATACCATAGTCTAACAAAAACCGTCAACAACAACAATCACAAAAGGGAAAAAAAAATATAAAAAGAAAAAAAATTACAAAAATACAATGGACAGTACGCTTATTCAAAGAAGTATACAAGTTGTGGTGCTTCAGCGAAGTGCTTATCAAAAGCATTTTTGAAGGCGTTGGTGCTTGAGGTAAGTACAACGGCCTCCGGGAGGGCGTTCCAAATGGGAACAATCCGGGCAAAGAAGGTGTGACGTGCCCACTCGTGTCGATGGTAATTGACAGCGAGTTTCAGCGGATGACCGCGCGTTTGTGCCCGGGTATTGATCTGGAAGTGGGATCGAAGAACTGGCCCTCCGTAGCCCTGCTGCAAAATCTTGTAAAGGGTGATAGTGGCACCACGAACGAATCTCCAGCATAGTGAAGGCAGTTTAAGAGTATGCAGGCGTCTCTGATACGGGATACCTGCTAAGTTTGAGACACACTTGGTGGCACGTCTTTGCACACGCTCGAGCGCACGGAGATCCTTTTTATAGATTGGGCGCCACAGATCCGTTGCATATTCGAGGATAGGCCGGACGAGGGGAAGGAACAGTTTCATATAAACATCCGGATGGCGCGAAGAAATAGTGCGGCTGATCATGAGGGAGACAGTGTTGGCCTTTTTGATGGTAGAGGCCACGTGATCCGAAAAATTGAGGTTGCTATCGATGGTAACCCCCAGGTCCGTAGTTTGATTTACGGAAGGAAGCTGGGATGTTCCCCAAAAGTAGTCCCTTTCGGGGTTGCACCTTCCCAAATGCATCACAAC
>JAHWFP010189071.1:6769-19657 GCA_023313725.1 Lithobius niger
ACGCTTCAACCAGTTACACTAAAAACGACCACTTCCACCAAAAGTGATATCAGGCTTCGACTAATTACACAAAAAACGACAACTTTCACCAAAAGTGACGTCAGGCTTCGACCAATTACATAAAAAAACAGCTCCCACAAAAAGTGACGTCGCGCTTAAGTGATTTATGAACGGGTTCCATGCATGTAACAATGGAATGTGACACAGGGTCATGATGTTCACCATAAATCACCTGTTCCCCCAAAATGCTCACCAATCACGCTTGCGTTGTCTAAGCAGTTTTCATGTAACTACCAGCCGACAAACACATTTACGTCATAGAGATGAGTGATTTGCTACCTCCTTTAAGCTGTATGGGACCATCTTTTTGACGACAGTCTCCCCATTTGTTAATTAAGTTTTCTTTATAATCCTAGTGAAGAAATGCAGGTACTATACGTCTTTTTTAGTCGCTGAATTCAGAGCAAAATACTGCCTTCTGCAGGCGATGAGTAAACTACGATGCTTCAGGCTGGCATCACGGTGAAGTATAGGGAAATTCAGCGCGCCTGTAAGGACTACTTTGATGAGTTGAGGCTTCGGCGTTGAGTCGTTCGATGAGATTATGAAAATGCTCGTTGTCTCTCCTTCCTGACTATTGTTTGCAGCTAGTCCAAAGAGAGGCTCCTCCCAAAGTTCGTCACAAACTTCTTCTTTTCAGTCCCTTTCTTGTTGATTGTCACCATCTAGATGGTGTTCGTCACCGTTTCCACATTCCACGGGACACAGCGTGTCAATTGGGCGATGATTGTGTCCGAGGTTCAATTTTTTCAGGTGGTACTGATGTACAGTACGATCTAGGTTAGGGGTTTGGTTAACATCTCTGCAATGTGTGGTGCAGTGGTGTCCGGGGCTATTGCACTGTGACTGAGGTTGTTACTCTAATGATCTAGCTGGCGACGTGCCATTAATCCTCAATCCCCCCAATTACTTCCCCCCTCAATCCCCCCCCACTGCTACTTTAACTGTAAACCACTCATGAACTATAAAACAGAAGCCTAAATTGGGCTCGATAAAACTAGATAAATCCCCATAAAACACGAAAAAAAGTAAACCCCGAAAAAAACCAGTAAAACACGAAAATCCAGTAAACCCCCCCTCCCCCCCAAAAACCCACTTTTTTTCAGAGAAACCCGGATTTTTTTCAAGCCGTAGGTGCCACTAAGGCATCTTTCGACGGATGCCTAAAAACGGCACCTAAAAATTATGCACACCAGCTTGCAGTTGATGGGCGAAGATCACTGGCTAATAACGTTAGTGAACACAAACCAAACTAGCTTCTTAGCGTTAAACTGCTAAGAATTCTGATAAAGCAAAGTTGCTCAGGAACCACGAACAGGTCTTTTATTTTGTGCCGTTGTGTCAGCTGTAAAGTGGTTATAACGTTCCAAAACCTAGGGCGGCCAGGAGACTGGCTCCTCTACAGCATGCTCGCGTCTCATCACCCGGGCGGTCAGGTCTTTTGCTCCCTGGTGACCAGAAAGGAGAACTGTGATTGCGGCATCCCCTGCTCCGTCTAATCAGGAGGTGCTTGGAAGGTTGGGGACCCCGGGGACCCCCGAGACCCTGCGCAGCGTCTGGCCTTTGACACCACATGCACCAGGCCAGACACGCTGTCATCCGCAACAGGCTTTAGCTATAGCTACCCCTTGCTCATTGATGAACAAGGGCAAGAATTGTTGGCGGCTTACGGATATAATAAAATATGGACACAAACGAAGTAAATAATGCAATAAAGCGACAAACGAAACGCCTTGCAAATTCTACGTAAAGCCCAGCACGTGCTCAATGTTAGAGACTCTGTTCAATAACGTCGTGTGATTAATAAACGCAACATTAGGGTTAACCCGCAACAGCCACAGATGGCGCAATTTTACGATTTTTATTTAAATCTTTGTTATTGTTAAAATGTTAAACTTGCGGAATGATGCTAAAACACACACTATATTTAAAATAACATTCAAAAATATTTAAAATAACGCTCTGCGGCTTTCTGTGGCGCTATACTGAAACGCAGCCCAGTTCACTGAAAATACTGATCTGGGTTACTGGAAAGGGGGGGGGGATTGAGGCTTAATGGCGCGTCGACAACTTGGTCATTAGCGCCAACCTCAGTCACAGTGCAGTGGTCCGGGTTGCCACTGGACCACACACTGGAAAGGCAAACCCTAGAAAGAAAGACAGTCAGTGCTCGTCCAGTGCCAGCCAGGTTAGGGTGAGAAACTAACAGGCTTCTGTATGATATCTTCAGTCCTATTCAGGACTTTATCTCGTCCCCTTGAGATGATCCTAGGATTTCTAATTCCACTCCCCGGATTTTCTCGTCCCATTTATTAGAAGAATTCTTTCTCCTTATTTATATATTTATAAGTGTCTGAATGTCTAAAAAAGGAGGAGAGGGGAAATTGCGGCATAAATAAGGTTAACATTAAGCCAGTTCGTCTATAAAAGTAATAGTACAGACGAACCGACTCAATTTTGTACCTCTGGCCGTCTACAAGAAAAAAGAAGTCTAGTAAAGGGAAAGGGGGGGGGCGATGATAAACGCCCAGAATAGACTTGAATATGTCCCACAGCCGATGTTGGAGCCTGGTAGTATCTATATCATTAAAAAAAGTATGATGCGCGTACGTGTTTGTACCTCTACTCCTCTTGAACCAAGGCACCTACAAAGATGGGAGTAAGACCAAATGAAAGATAATTAAATTGCGGTTCGGTTAGGCCTATTTTCATTGCTGTAACTTGATTATTGTGACCCTCAAATACCCGAAAAACCCATAGAAATAACATCAAAATTTTTTTTATGTTTGCTTATGACGTCATAGTTTGTTCATGCAAACCTCCTCGAGCGAACCGAGACGACGCCAATGGAGCGAGCGAATCGAGCGATGTGGCTAGTCTCTCTTGCAACCCTGGCTGGCACAAACTGGAAGTAAATTTCCCGGGTTCGTGTTTCCAATCACCGACCCCCTCCCTTGACCAGATCAGCCTTTAGGTTCGAAGAAGGGATCGATATAATCTTCAAGAAATTTTTTTCCAACTCGAAATTTAACAGAGTTATGAAGGTAACAATCACTTGGCCAAGAGAGAGAGGCTGCAAAAGTGTGTTTTCCGTGTGTAAATAAGATAGAAGCCATACGCACAAAGGCTTTTATCTTATTACAACTTTTTATCATACTTTTCACTACCGTTTTCCGTTGTGCTTAAAACTTAAAAACAGAATATTTTCCGTAACCACTTCTCATCTACATGGCCTGTGCTCAACTTGCATGATTTCTGCCGAGTGCTCTGCGAACGAAACCACTAGTGATATCTATGAGCATATCTTGATATTCTGCCACATCGCGCTCTATTTGCTGTAGAAATGAAATTGGCAGTGTGTTTTTTTTTTGTTACCATTTGTAATTATTTTCTTCACACTACAGGAGGGGGATTGATGTGTATTGATGCGTCAACAGCTAGGTCATTAGCCCCAACCTAAGGTGCAGTGCAGTGGTCGGTACTGGCCACTGCGCTACACATTACAGATATGTTAAACAAACCACAAATCTAGATCTTATCGTTCAGAAAAGGTACTATCACCGTGGTATGCTGGCAAACGGCTTTGTGTTGTTCGTGTAGTTCTCGCGGCCACTTGAGTTGTAGATCGGGTTCCTTACCACTGCTAATAAAAGTCGGCTTAGTTATCCGACAAAAAATCCAAATATATCCCGTAGTAAGTGAGGTACTTTCACGTTCCAACGCTTGAATTCACGCACTAAAGCTCTCGTCTGCCTGATATTTCAACCAAATCAGACAACACTGTGAACGTTGTCGAGTCCTAAACAGGAGAGAGGGGTGGGGGGGATTGAAGCTTAATGGCGCTCGGCAACGAGGTCATTAGTGCTAACCTAAGTCACAGTACAGTGGTCTGGGTTGCCACTGCGCCACACATTACAGAGGTGTTAAACACACCCAAATCTAAAGCTTATCTTACATCTGTACCTCATGCCAAAATTTAAAATCCCGGACAGGAGAACACACTGTATCACCCGATTGACGTGGTAGTCTCGTCGAAGATGAAAACAGCAACGATCACCATCAAGATGGTGATCATCAACAAGCAAGTGACGGACCGTAAGTGGCCGTCGACACCAATGGCATTTAGGAGGGATATTACGATGGAAGCAATGAGTAAGACTGGTGTGACCAACACGAGAACGGGCTAACACCACCTCTTCCCGGCGGCTAGGGCGACAAGGCGAGTGCCAATCTTGGACAGTGCCTTTAATCGCCCTCAACTTATTGCCGTCTTATTTGTCCCACAAGGATTGCCAAGCAGCGAGCAATCTCAGACGTAGAGCTGGAAACGCGTCCAATGGAACAAGGCACAGATCCCGATCGAGGGGTCCAGAATCGGCCACTTTAGCTACAGCATCAGCGTGCACATTCCCAAACAGGTAAAAACAACACGCAGACAAAACTGACAAACCGATAAACAGAATCCAAATTCAGTCTAGTATACGGCCAACCTTTCTCGTTCGCCAATAAAATAAAATAAATAAAGAAAGAAAAGAAAATCAACCGACGTTAAAATCTCAAAATTCTTTCACAACGTCCGTTCCCAATTGTAGCTCCCCCACTCTGCTACGTGCATACCAGAAAAAACGCTACAAGAACGAACAACTTTAGCGCCATTTAATTGGTACTTTCAATCTTCGTAGTTTGTGGGTGTTTGCCAAACAACCTCCAACGTTTCCGCACTCCACCCTTAAAGTTCGTGCAAGATGCCTCGTTCTAGAGCTTAAATGAGGATCTATTCCCTAATTGAGGTAAAGCCCATTTTCGACCAAGTTAACAAAGGCTATTTTCTTAACCAACCATCAGTGGTGCTGCTCTAGTAAGATCAGTTCGACTAGCGCATCGTCTGAGATAAGGTGCTAGAACTAATTAGTAACCTAAGGAAATTTCGTTTTTAGAGTTCGGTCGTGCGTAATTGGGTTTCAACTAGTTCAAACCAGTTAAAGGCGTTGTAATTAAGAAAAATTTACGGCTCCAACCTTTTTTGGTGTGCTACTGTTTTCGTCTTACAGGACCGTCAAAACAAATGGGCTAGGTTACTGATACATGATGCAAACCTATTTTCGTTACGTTTTTGGACTTAAATCTTAAACTGCCTGGGTGGGAAATTAAACCGTTCCTCCTTTGACACCAAAGGCCAAAGCTCTACCACTCAGTAATGCTGACTCACTATGTAGAACTAGTTGTTCCCCAGCGTAACATACGCCGGTTTAGCTGATTCCCGCTGATTCAACTCGGCTCTAATAGTCAGTATTATTGAAGCATATCCGTTCTCATTGTCGGCCGCTCGCCCTTTTTCTTTGCTACCGTGCCAAGAATGAGCCCGTTCGTCCTCTTGATAACTGTTCCAGGGTACAGCTGATTAGCCGTGACCGGGTGCGGTTAACGCTCGCTAAAACCCTTTGACCCTGATTAGCCGTGATTATTGAAGCTTGCTTTGTTTAATCATGATCCCAGTCAGCTTTGTTTCTGGGCGAATGGCTTTGGGTCGTTGTGCGTGTATATATATGATTAAAAGTTGAATATGTTAAATGATGTCTATGTTAAACGATGCTTAAGTCAAATGATGCCTACGTCTGTTAAAAAATCCTTTCCTTCTTTGTTGTTTTAATAAAAAAAAAGACATTTTAGTATGGCTGAGAGGTAGGGCTACGGCCTTTTGTCTTAAAGATCGAGGGTTCAATTCCCAACTCAAGCAGTCTGATATTCAGGTTGAAAAGGCAATGGACATAGGTTTTCATCTGCATTTATTTACATTTAATCCTTCTCTCTGCACTGAAGGGTTAAAAGAGGACGGCTGTCTAAACAGTATGTAGTTATATATATGCTATAATCAAAACCAGCACGGAAGAGTTTAAAGATAAAAATATAGCCAACTCGTGCAGAAGTAAAGCAGTAAAATAGGACGTTTCGGGGGTAAATGCACCTCGTTATCACTGCAGTATAGGAAACCCAGTAAGATGATCTTTTCCCTGGAGTGCAGATTAGAAGTCAAACGTCTAACATTGTGTCGGCCAGCAATGCGTAGGTTCTTGTTTTTAAAAAGAGCTGTTTTAATTTTTCGTGTTATGAGAGTGTCTGCCATAACATGATTCTTGTTTGTACTTTTATTTTTGAACGAATGAAGGCTTCATTTCATACAAAAATAAAAGTTCGTGGTTGATTGTTTTGCTTGTGCACTAGTTGGCTATATTTTTATCTTTTTGTAGTTAGTTATACATACATAGGCATTATACTGGGTGATTACAAAAGAAGTAGACAGTTTGAAGCGTTTATTGAACAAAAATATGCAACTTATCTATAAACTGTTTTCACCATCACGTTCTGCAACTCTCAGGTTTGCAGGGAACCAACTTCAATGGTTGAAGGATTGTCCAAACCCTGCGTTGAGAAATGTTGAACTGCGCTTTCACCTGCCTTGTGGATTTCATGGGGCTTTGTTGAAATCCGTTGAGGGGAGGCTCCACAGTTTCATCTGAAACAAACCGTCACCCCGAACTTTTACCCTTACACAAACATCCGGTTGCTTCAAATTTCGCATGCCGTTTATTGTACATAGTTGGTGGTGCTTTCCCGAAACGTATCGTGAAGTGTCGTTACACAGGATGTTTGCTCAATTCAAGCACCACCAGCTTTCTCTGACGCCTTCTCTGTAGCATTTGCGGCCATCTTGCAGAACTAGTCACGTGACGTCCACGTGGTGAGCATTCGAAGACTACCAACGCTCTGCGAAACTGAACATGTGTATTTTTCGCTTAACAAACGCTTCAAGATGGCTAATTCTCTTGTACTCACTCCGTACTATAAAACCAAAGAAAAACACGTTACTTACAAGCTAAATTTCACTTCACAGTAATAAACAAAGACACACATTGGAGGAAACATGACGATACACTGATGATAACAAGTGAGCAGCAATACTGATGAAAAGATTCACGTGTAATCCTTAGCAGTTGACGATGTTGGCTCCATTGTGGACGATGTTAGTGCTAATATCGTTTTTCATTTAGCACATCTTTTCTTCTTCACACCTCTTAAGAAATACCCAAGACTTAATCCTATGCAAATTTCATTATGATGTAGGCCTACCTACATCGTCCATAAAACATAGAAAGTATATACAGACAGAGCACCACGAAGAGATTCTTTCCAGGACGACGTAAAAGTTTCATTTTACATTCCATGACAACTAAACATTGGTTTTTATGGCCGCTTTTTAGTTGTTTTAGTCGATAAACCAGGGTTGGCATGGTATTTACCAAGGGTGGTTTTTACCAGGTTTATACCAGGTTTTTACCGCCCCGGGATAAACTGCTTTTTCCCAGTCATTTCCAGTTAAAGACAAAAGTAGGTCTATAACGTGTAAAAATATAATTATATTAGTTTTAAAAATTGAATAGTATCTATATATATAATTACACAAACTCCGCAAGGCAGCCAGCAGCAGCAGCAAGCAGGACATACGAAGCAGTCATCTGCATCTGCAGCGCAGCCAGCAGGACATACGATGCCATCTACCGACGGAACGGCAAATTATAGTAGCTGAGATAGTAGCTGCGCCCAGAACGCAACGACCAGCAGCGCGAACATACGATGCCATTTACCGACCGAACGGCAACTTAATGAGGGGGGGGGGGGGTAGGGAAGGGGAGTGAGACGACGCGGAATGATCGAGCGAAGCGAGCGACTCCGCTAGTTATATATAATTAAAAGTGTCTACAAATCAAAAGATTAGATTCAAAATATGTTCATTGATGCAACTTTTACATAAGAAAATGAACATAATTATGTTTTATAAGTACAAAAATTATAATTGAAATGCTAAAAATTCTCATAATGAAAGTATCTATGTTAGTAGTTTCACTACATTCTGTTACTATTAGTGATAACGAGCAGTTAGGCTCCAAACTTAAAAAAATGCATGTAATAAAAAAAAAATAATTACAAAAAATAACATTTTTCCCACTTTACCGGTATATACCAGTGCCCTGTCCAAAACTATTTTTTCCCGGGAAATTACCAACCCTGTGGTAAACGTCTATTTAAACCATCGCTGGGGCATTACATTTGATTGGAAGGTTCTATACATTTTGATTGGCTGCAAAACAGTCATAATGCGAGAAGGGGGATTGAGGCTTAATGGCACTCCGACAGCTGGGACATTAGCGCCAACTTCAGTCGCAGTGCCGTGGTCTGGGTTGCCACTGCGCCACACGTTGCATAGATGTTAAACAAACGCCAAATTTAGATCTTACATACATATGTACCTCCTGCGAATTGTTTTTTTTTTTAATCCAGGCAGGAGGAAAGACTCATCGCCGAACTGACACCCTAATTCTCGTAGAAGATGGAAACGGCGAAAAAGCACCATCAAGATGGTGGCATTCCACAAGAAGGTGGTAGACCAAGGTTGACATGACCAACGCGAACAACCTTGTTCTGATTTTTATTTTCTATCTTCCTTTGCACACCTTCACAGTTTGGCGGACGTAATCTGTGATGGCTTGTCGTTATATGTGGCAAGCCCCAATGGGAGGGTTGTTTGCAATCATGTTCACCTTTCACAGCTGACCTTAACTACTACATAGTTTATGTAGTTTATGCAGTTTATGTCCATGCTTGTCGCCACCCTACACCCTGGGGTTAATCACAGGATGTAGGGTGGCGACAAGCATGGGCAGACTGATTAAACTATGTAGTAGTTAAGGTCAGCTGTGAAAGGTGAACATGATTGGAAGTAACCCTCCCATTGGGGCTTGCCACAAATAACGACAAGCCACCACATCATCAGACTACCAACCTTAGTCAGTACTTTATTAAATTCACTGGGAACAAATCAAGAATCTAGTCCGTTATCAACAATTCAACCGGCCACAAAGTTCCAACTTTTCACTTCACGATTTCAGTTTCAAAAAAATAAAAAATAAATAAATAAATAAATAGGCGTGAATCCATTTTACTAGACGGCAACACGCACACTTTCCTAAGTTCTTTAGCCATAAACGATACAAAGTTCGACATGATTAAGGATGCTGACGAGAAGAAGACAGGCTCCTAAAAATGTGTTCGATGTTAAGTCTGCTTATATTATTCATGGTGTCTCGAACATGGGAATTGTTTCTTTGGACGGGAAACGAAACTTAGCGCATGATAAACAGGTTTGGTAACCGGAACGAACATGTCCCAGTCAACCGAAATGCATTACGTTCTCTAGCAAAGAGAAAGCGTTCTACTTTTCTTAATGCGTTTCCGCAGAGAAAGAGCGAGAGAGAAAACCACCCATCCAGCCATTTGCATCATTAATGGGAGGAGCAGCTTGCTGATTTTTGCATCCCATCCCATCCTCCACCGCCCAAACTCGATCGGCGTAATGATGACGTGTCCCACAAGAGAGAACAAAATTTGTTTACTTTGAACGATGCATTTGCGTAATCAAAATTATTATCGTTAGTGTCAGTGATGATCTAATGAAAGCTTAATACGTTTTAAGTAGAAATAATAGAACGAGCATCGAGCAGTAGGGACTTTGAACCTTTTATGTGGAAAATTGAATTCTGTCACAACGGCAATCTAGAATTTCCATTCAGAAGATTATGGAACCGTGGTTTATAACATTTCGGCCATTGTGCAGAGCGTAACTTCTCAATACTTCATTTTGAAAGGATGCGTCTAGGGATTCCAGATCAGTTGTATCCTCTGTTCTAGCATAATGAGTAGTTTCCATCTACATAATAAGATGGTTGAACTCAAGCCTACGAACATGAAGACTCAAATAATTTTCTGCGATTAAATGATCCTTTGTGCAACAATAATATTTTTAAATAATTATCATGTGATCAAAAAATCTAAAAGACTAATGCGGTAAAAATTAAAATTATTTATGCAATAGACCACTGAAGAAAAATGATAGGTACTAATTAAAAAAATTATAAAGTGTGATTTTAAAATACGAAAATCATTCCGGTTTGTGACGACGCAATTAATGAGCTCATGTTGGTTCGTCTATTTGGCGCAAGGCCAACTGAGCAATAGCTGTGGTTCCTCACTGCAAGGAATGCAGCTGATATCTCAGTTGACCTTGGCGATTGTGACATGTGCGGATGGCGATCTGCGCTTGGCTTTTATAAGCCAGGCGATATGTTATACTGGGGAAAAAGTTCACAAATGTGTTACCTGTAATAAGACGTTTACACAGAAAACTAATTTACTCAGGCATACAAAAACTCATACTGGAGAAAAAGCTCATAAGTCGTTGCCTGTGGTAAGGAATTTACGCACAAAACTAATTTGCTGCAACACGTACAAACTCACACTGGGGAAAAAGCTTACAATTGTGTTACCTGTAATAAGACGATTATACAGAACACGGGGCATCTAACACCAGCCGTACATAGCACGGACTTCCTCTAGTTAATCATACTGTATAAGTGTATTCTTGTTGCCACAGTACTGTAGTCATAGTGACAGTAGGGAATTTGGACTTTTCATGCGGATAATAGAAAACGTCAATCTAGAATCACTATTCGGAAGCTTATGGAACCATGGTTTATAACATTTATGCTGTTCTTAAGCTTCACTTCTCACCGTTAATTCTTGATGAAAATATCAACAATACCTAATTTTGAAATGATTATCTTGGGGTTCCAGATCAGTAGCAAACTTTGTCCCAGCAAATTTAGGGTTTCCATTAATTGTATAAGTGGGTACTTGATGCGTCACTATTATAGTATTGGTGACAATAGGGATTTTGGAGCTTTTATGCGGACAATAGAATTCTGTCATAACAGTACTCTAGAATCACTATTCAGAACCTTATGGAACCATGATTTATAACATTTATGCGGTTGTGCAAATCGTCACTTCTCACAGTGAATTATTGATGCAAATACTATAATACCTAATTTTAAAATGATGCATCTTGGAGTTCCGTATAAGTTGTATCCTTTGTTCCAGCAAATGTAGGGTTTCCGTGAATCGTATAAGTGGATTCTTGATGCAATACTATTATAGTCATGGTGATGATAGAGACTTTCGAGCTTTTATGCGGATTATAAAATTCTGTCATAACGGCTTAGATTCACCATTCAGAAGTGTATAGAACTGTGGTTTATAAAATTTATGCTGTTTTGCACGGGGAAATTGAGGGTTAATGACGTGTCAACAGCAAGGTCATTAGCACCAACCTCAGTCACCGTGCAGTAGTCCGGGTTGCCACGGCTCCACACGTTACAGAGGTGTGAAAACAAACCCCAAATCTAGATCTTATCATAGATCTGTACCTCCTGTAAAAATTAAAACACCCCGGACAGGAGGACAGCCTTACCGCCTTATTGACAGCTAAGTCTCGTGGGAGATGGAACACCTTCAAGATGGTGACAATCAACAAACAAGTGTCATGCCGTAAGTGGCCGTCAACACCAATGACATTCAGGAGAGGTAACCCTTCTCAAATGGGAACAGTGAGTTAGTTTGGTGTGGCCAATGCGTAATCGGGCCAACACCACCTCTTCACGCAACTGCGGCGACAAGCGTCACTTGACGCAGTGTGCCAGAGAATTCCTGATTAGCAAGACTGGTTCCCAGTAGGCGACTCATTAAACGACGTGGACCGCAATTTAACGGTACTAAAAACTGTGAAGAACTATTCTTCGACTTCTTTGTATTGGCAACTTACAGTTTTGTATTTTAGTGCAGTTTAATGATGCGTTACCATGGAATATATCGAATATGTATTGTGGTACCTGTTAATTCTTAATTGTTAGGCTGTATTCTGTTGTATTACATAAAAGTATTTGCTCGTATCACAGTAATGTTGAGCTAGAACTGCCAATTTCTTACACCATTTTGTCTTTTATGTTACTTTGTATTGCTTTGTATTACTTTCTTGTGGAATGATGTGTTCCAGTTTGTTCTAGTTTCTACCCTTATTGGAATCTGTCAAATCTGTCCAGTTTACTCAAATTCTACTTTAAGATACAAAACGTTCCTCTGAATAAGTGTAGGACATTGTGTAGCTCACAGACAAGCAACCACCACTCTGATAAGGCCTCCATACCATCCAATTTTGCGAATTGTGAGAAAAATAATTGATGGAGGAATGTATTTCAAAATTATTGCCAAACCAATCGATTTTTGCAGGTATTTCTATCCTTTGACTTCCAGGGATGTGTACGTGGAGTGGCCGTTTTATTTAAGAGATTCGATCTTGACCTCCAGCTGAAAATCTTGGCTCGCAGAACAATCCTCTAACCACTCCGTTGTACTTTTTTTCGATGTATGCTGGGGTTCCCATGACACCCTAACAAAGCTGACTTTTCTGTTCATCCTTGTTACGCGTGTGCTGGTATTCCATGGGCTAATCAAACATTAAAATAGACCAAACACATGCGACGAATGAGGACTCCAGCCTTACAAGTGACAAAACAATAAAACTGTATCTGTTTCCACTGTGTCTTTGTGTCCTTTTCAATGCTGTACATAAAAACAAACAATCATTCAAAATATAGCGTCCACAACTACAAACACAAGTAGAAATGACTTCAATCGCTTGTCGTGCAGGATCAAGTTTCAAGCAAATTGAATTTACCCTTCTTTATTATTTCGTGCTACAGCATGATATTGATACCAGATTTCAAAGAAAATCCTAAATTTAAGGTAGTTTATTCAACTGCCATTTTAACCAATTGTTTAGGACTTTTTAAACTGATGCCATTACACGTAACCGAACGCACAGAAAATTGGTGCAAGAGCCAAATTGTTCGAAATTTTATCCCTACGACAAGACAGTCA